>JAULBW010067116.1:59865-164058 GCA_032358265.1 Vaucheria bursata
CAACCCGTGGGGTAGATTTAGGAATCACAGATGAATCTACTTTTGGTTCAACCCGTGGGGTAGATTTAGGAATCACAGATGAATCTACTTTTGGTTCAACCCGTGGGGTAGATTTAGGAATCACAAATGAATCTACTTTTGATTCAGCTTGTGGGATAGATTTAGGGGTGGGTTGTTTTGACCGTATTGATGATGTTGAAAGAGGAATCTCGCCAGTATATGGAAAGCAAGTTGCTAAAGGACCAGTAGAAAATACTTTCTGCATCTCAGACATTCCAGCCGCGAATTTCAAATTGAACTCGTTTATTAGATCTTTGCCGAGCTGTAACAAAAGTTCAGAACGCGCCACACCCCGTCCATCAATGTTATATGCCATTACATCTTGGAAAACTTGAACCATATCTTCCCGAAATTCTTCGACGGTTTTATAATTACGTGCTTTTAATCGTTTGTCAATCGTTCCGAGGTGTAAATTCGGCTTTGTAGTCCAAGTGTCCCAATCTGGGGCGACCCGAAGATCAACTCGAGTCACGAGTAAACCCGGGTCACCCCCCCTTTTCTTAACTGTGTCGAGTGATTGATCCAAGATTGTCCTGCACATTACACGAGCTTTATCTATTAGAGCCTGCACAGCACGTTTGTTATTACTCATATTACCAGCCAATACCATCGGATGAACTTGCTTTTTCAAAATTTCAAGAGGAATATCTTTTGGTTCAAGCTCGGTTATGGTCTCCACTTGAATTGATGGCAGTTTTCTTAAGGCCGATTTATCAGATTTTGACTTTGAAATTAGCTTCGAGGAGCTTGATTCAGCTTTACTACTATTCTTATCAGGTTTTCTGGGTTCACTTTTTTTAACAAAACCACTCAAATCATTTTCTTCAACCCTGATATTCGTGACACTTTGAGTAATCTCTTCCGATACTTTTTTCAGTGAACCAATATCAGTATTTTCAGCCTCAATAACCAAAGGTGCTTCGGACTTATCCACTTTTTCTACGCTTTTCGGTACATTTTTCCCATCTGATTCAGTTATTTTCAAATTTTTTGGGAAGTCAATAGGTGGATTATTGCTAATTTCAGGCTTCACAACATCGGATCGAGGGAGAGGAGAATCGGCATCATAAAATTGAGGCAAATGTTTCTGTAGTTGCTGCTCAAGAATAGCTGCGAGTTTTTTACAAGAATGCAAAGTTTTAGAATTCGATTGATTTTCAGCCAGATATGACATCCGGCAGCTGAAAATGCGCCGTGCTAACATGACAAATCGCGTGCCGGTTTGAATTCGGCCTTCTAAAAGAAGGCCTGATAGCGTAGCAATGTCCATGGATTTCTTCACTTTTGCCTTGAAAGCCTGTTTTTGAGAGGGATGGGTGTCGAAGAAATGCTCGGGGCGGGTCATAAAAGGGGCTGCAACCTGGGTACCCCGTTTATCCACAATGTCCAGCAAGGCATTTATCACAGCCAAACAAGCCTAAAATCAACCAGAATTCATCATTGCACGTAAATTGTAAAAATTGGATAGGTTATGAACTTTGTGCCTTTTCGTTTATTCAAGATATCTTCTACAGAACTGAAAAGAGAGAAGTTTAAAAATGATACAAAGAATATTATTTTATTTGTGTACATTTTCGTTAGCGATTCATCAGTTTTCCAGATGAATTTTGTGAAGAATAACCTTGAATTAAGTAATGTCAAATAAAAATTGCAACATGTTGACTGGTCCTAAATTTTTAACATACAACAATACTTTATGCCTTAATGAGATGAAAAAATAGACAGAACAATAATTGTTCAAAGTCGAAAAATTTTCTCTATGCTACGAAACCAAGTTCCAACAAACTGCTCAATTTTTGTAACCTATTTTGGAGTAATGTAAGTACCTTTTACAACTATTTTACAATTTAAATGCAATCAGTGTGATATCAGTCTTTTTAGTTGACTTAGTCCTCTATAATACTGCAAAATTTAAAATACTTCTTTCATTTTTTATACTTTTTGGGTCAAAACACAAGCTATTTTTACACTGCAATATATGATTCCTAGAAATTTTTCGAGTTGCTGAATCTTTTAAACCAACTTGACTGTGTTCAAAATTTAGTTGCTATAAATATTTTTTATATTAAATTTTATCCTACAAAAAATAATTTGAGCCAAGTAGAATGCATGAGTAGTACCAATTAAAATATTTTTGGATAGTCTACAAATAGCCCCCATGATGTAGACATCCAGGACATTGACCAATTTATCCTTTTCATTGCTGCAGTGTATGTTAGAAATGCTTTAATAACTCAGAGGAACTTAAAGTCGAAGAAAAATTACAGTAAACTTTAGGTATAATGAATTTACCAGAACCACCGAATTTAGACTACTATCCAAATGCCTAAAACCCAACTTTTACAGAACATGAATTTTTCGCTTATTTTGTGCAGTAAACTTCAGATATAACGAATTAGTCAGGATCTCAAAATTAATTTGTTATATCTAAAATTGATTGAATCCAAAAATCCGAAGCTCAACTTGACTCAATAAGACTTCTCCATTTATTCCGTTATAAGTAAAATTCATCAAATATGAATTTACTATATCCGAACTTTATTGTAGGTAAAAATTCATTAAAAGAGGATTCATGGTAACTAAAGTCTACTTAGCACCTTCCATTCCGGCAATAGCTGAAACTGCTTATTTCCTTTAATCCATGGTGTATCCTCTATGATATCAATAAATCCTAGTGCCCAAAGTCTTAAGCTGCAATCTTCGTCAGTGAGCTGATCCCTTCCTTGATTGTAACGAATGCAATTCGCAAACACAAGATGCAGATCTTTCACAAAATCGTCAACTGTGAGATATGCTTTTTTTCCAAACTCCGTTTCAATCTCCCCTAAGTCATTTCAAATGACACATTGCAGGTGAATTCATGCAAACTCAACTTAAAGAAATTACTTCACGTCACTTATATTTTTTACGAGGCAATTTAAAAATTAATACATCTAGATTAATTAAGTAAAACATTTTGGGCTAGTACTTTGCATCAAGAGAGAAATGAAATTTTAAGGATTGGCGCAAAATTTATATTCGTAAATTTTACAATTATCTACATCAAAGTGGATGAAATTTGTTCTAAAATATATACATATCTATAAATATAAATAAAAGTGAAGCAAACATTGGATACAACAAATTTATCGGGATTGCCGAATAAATTTGTTTTACCCAAATATCTGATGTTGATGACATGAATAAATTATACCTTTCAATTATTTGATATAAGTAAAAAATTATAAAAAGTAAATCTATTGGTGCATCCAAATTTAACTGAAAATCTCACCTAAGCACCTTGGTTTTGGAACAGCAAGAGGGTAGTCTGGTACTACCTGGGAGCTTACTGGGTACTTGAAAATATTATCCCAATCTGCATCGCGAGATTGGACAGCAGCTAGTAATTTTTGACAGCGATTCCTCCAGCTCGAATCCATTTTAATGGGTTTAAACTCGACTTCCTTAGGCTCGGGAGCCATACTCTTCACTATAGAAGATGACTCATTATCAGCGTTTTTTGAAGGAACAGGCATATCTGAATATGGTGGATTCAAAGTTAACATTTCAGAATCAGCCTCAAGACTAGCAGCAGTTAGTTTTTCATTCCTTTTCAAAGATTTACCTGTGGATTCATCTAAAGGTAAAGTTGATATTTTTGGGCTATTTGATACTGCTATTTGAAATTCTGCTTCCTCCAAGTCATCAACTTTCTTCTCTGTGGACTTTTTGAAAGGCTTATTCGATGATGTAATTGATATTTCAGTTCGACTTATTGGAATTTTTTCTAATTTTTTAGAGGTTTTGGATGTCTGCTCGGATTCAGCATCATTATTCATTTTTGCTCTCTTCTCTTTCTTTTTTGAAAATTTTGAATGTGATATACCTTCTGGCAGGTTAGGTACTGCCGATTTCTTTGGCTCTTCAACAACTGCAGCCTGAAATTCATTTTTTTCAATAATATCACTTGACTTCTTTTTCGACTTCAATGATTGACTGTATTCTTCCTTCAATTTTTTAGAAGGTTGAGATTTCTCGAATTTATCCACTGAATCGGGATTTTCTGGTACTACAAACTGAAATTTAGCTTCTTCTGAAGTTTCGCTTGAATTCATTTTTCTCTTCAAAGATTTGCTTGTAGATTTTTTTGAGAAGTCTAGAGTAGAACGATCAGGAATTTCTAACGCTTCCAACTCTCCAGGGGCTGAATTTTGAAAATCGGATGAAACAGAACCTTCAATTTTTCCTTTATCGCTTTTCAAAGGATAACTTAACACTTCATTGGGGGGCCTTTCCAATTTTTTATGTTCTTTCAATAGAATTTCGTCTTGTACTTCCTTTTGCTTATCTGTAAGCTTGGCAGTAAGAGGGATTTCTGATGAGTCAGATGACGACACGGATGACAGCAATTTTTCCGATTTCTTAGATTTTGAAAGACGAGATTCGATATTAACATCTTTTTCTGCATCTTTCTGAGAGACTAAACTACCAATTTCAGGAGTTACGCTACCCTTGCTTTCCTTTTTTTTCTTTTTGAAACTATCTGCATCCACCGATTCTCTAGAAGTCGGCATATTTTGTTCGGCTTCAGAAGGTACATCGACATGTTTCAGCTTTTTCTTCTTTTGAAAGGTTTTTTCATCCAAAGAAACTGGCAGGACAGTTTTTGATGCTAAATTCATGTGTTGTAAAGATTTTTCGGGTGTATCAAAGGTAGGAAACTGAAACTCGGCTTCGGCCGATGAGTCAACGAGTTTTTCTCTCTTATCACTTTCAGAGGTCTCATATTTTCTTGATGCCAAAATGGAAGAATCCATATCTGGAGAATCATTATTTTTATGTTTATTTTTTTTCCGGGAAATCTTTGTATCTGAGTAATTAGGGTCTTTTAGCTCTACAGGCAAATCCGTTTTTTTCTCAAGAGGGGCAGGAACACAAGTATCTGATGGAGCTTCAGCTTGCTTTTCTCTGTCTTTTTTACGGGGAATTTTTACTTCAGTATACACAAGATTTGCAGGTGGTAACGATTTATCACACTTCTTTGAAGGGGCTGGAATAGAGTCATCCACTTTGGAAACCTTGCTGCTTGGATTATCTCTCAATAATATTTTTTCATCGACTTTATTTGCCTTCATTAAAGGTGCTGAAGCTCTTTTTGGGCTTACAGATTCTATTTTAGACGATGATATATATGTGTCCTCAGATTTTGATTCTTGGGAAAGAATATGCTCTGAACCAAAAGTTAAAGGAAAATGAATTGCATCTTTATCCTTCTTTTGTCGAGGAGCTGCTGGTGCATTTTGAGATAATTCTGTATCCAGAAAGGAGGGCTGAAATGAACTCATTTCAGACAAGTCGAGACTTGCTGGAGGCGATTTGCGTGGAACTGTATCCAAAATATTTAAACTTCCAATAGTTATTGATTGTGGTATAACTGGCTCAAGAGTTATTGGCGGTGCTTCATTGAGAAGCTCGGAAAATGACTCTGAATGTTCCTCTGGAGGATTCTTTTCGAGTGTTAGTGGGCTTTGAGCACATGGATAATGTGGGGTTAATGACGATTTTTCAGTGGATTGAAAATTTTCAAGTTTCTCAGCTTTTTCAACCATGAGAGAAACTTCTGAAGTATTTGATTGAACACAAGTAATGATTGTTGCATTGCGCTCAGATTCAATTTCTACTTGACGATAATCGTTTACATCATCTTGGCCCAATGAGGGAGCTGAGTCTTGAGATAGTGGTAAACCTCCTAGAATTATATTTTGCAAAATTTCACTTGAAGCCTCAAGAGTTTTATCGTAACACGAGCTCTCCTCATCAATTGCAATACTTGCCTTAATGTCATTTTGAATAACTGGAGATGTACGAATTTCGCCATAAGAGTGACGACTTAAACTACTACTTCTTTGTCCTCTTCTATTATTTCTTGGTTGACTGTGACTTCTAGACAAAGATATTTGTTTTCTTTTTCGATTTCGGTTAGGGCTGCGAGAACTATTTCGGCGTCTTGAACGTTCTTTGCTGGTGGAATGAGATCTCCTGTAATCTTTTGGATATGACGACGATACGTTGTTCCCAGTCGATCTTGAATCAGGAGCCCGACTATAGTCTGAATTCGAACTCGCAGGATGACGACTGGATCGATCTGACCAGCGAGGCTCTCGCGAATTACCTTTAGAATTTCGGCCTCGATCATCGCCATAACGGTCAGTATCACGACGAGAATAGCGATCACTGTCAGGAACGTCCTTTGATTGCTCGTTTCCGTGGTTTCTTGATAAATTTTTCCGAGAACTAGAATCCCTCTCTCGATATCGCTCTCTGCTTTCATTTCGATATCGATCACGACGATCCCAAGATTCCTTTGAGCGCCTATTCATTGACATCTTTTATTGCCCATTGTGGTGGGATAATACTATTTATACATAGAAGCACTTCCGATCTGCATGGACAATAAATAATTCTCTAAAATAATTTCAGTGTCAAGTAATTAAAAATATTTAAATCAATTTAATTCGTTTTCTCATATTGATATGCATAAAATCATGTTAACTCCTGAGGGAGCGACTCAAAAAATTCTCAATTTTTCATGGCATTTTTGCTGCTTGGAAGCAACAAGATCATAGTATGATTATAGTACATCAGGCGACTGCAATGAGCGCAGTAGGTTCTCAAGACCTAAGACTTATAATAAAAGTATCACAATGGTATCAATACCGTTAGCTTTAAATATCATACAAACGGCAATTTTAAAACTTATGCTGCTTATTATGGAAGAAGTAATGTCGAATGATGGATACCACTTTTATTTTGGTTTGTGCACATCAGTCAGCAGGAAAATATCTTGAGTAATTTATGAAGTTTTGCCTTCTGTGCACATAAACAAATGTTGATAAAGTTGACACTTTTTACTGGTGTAATTTAAGGTTCCACAATAAATAAAACTTTTGTAAATTGTATTTTATAATTTGATTAAAGACTAAAATACTCATCTAACACCGAAACACCCATTTATTTTTCAGAGTAGGCAGTGCATTCATCAACAGTTCCCTCCGTTATATAATCTTCAAGTACGTAAGCAGAGAAAATTTACAATAGTATTTAAATTTACTTGGAAGGCTTGAACTTGATGTGGTTATATAATCTTCAAGTACGTAAGCAGAGAAAATTTACAATAGTATTTAAATTTACTTAGAAGGCTTGAACTTGATGTGGTTATATTTTCTGTGGCTACCCTTATCAATATAATTGAGCAACAAGCAAAATGCATTCAATGAAAAGCCTCATTATCATCTTCTGTTGTATGGTTCTGAATATGACATTTTTAAGGCTACTGTATATTGGAAATAATTTCCCTGCAAACATAATGCATTCTTTTTTAGTTTTTTAATCCAGAATGAGAAGTTTAATCCAATCTGTAAATTAGATAAATCAGGCTATGTGTATCAGACAAGCAGCTTTGGTGGACCTCAGCTAATATGCTGCTTTTTTAGTCCAGCCAATATTACAGAAAAAAGGAAGTTAAGTTTGGATGCAAATTTTTTGTAGGTTTGAAAAATGATGGAGTGAGCCAGTGCCAAAAGTACTAATTCATCAAAATTTTTACTCCTTGCTTAATCAAAACCAATTGTAATATTCTACAAAACTTGTTACTGCGCACTGAATTGAAGGAGCAGAACATGTATGAAGAATTTGCTAATTTACAGGTTCCAGTGCAACCCACAAGAGCAAATAGTATTATAATTTCTTTGCCAATTTTGGTGCAGTCAATTAATATTCAGTGTTTAATGTCAACTTGAAAGGAGTAAAGAGAATTGTCAATGCCTAGTGTTTAGCTAAAGAGGGATATACCAGAGTAGCCAATATGCACAATATTCTCATGAAAGAGTGATAGGTTTGAAGTGTCTGATAGCCACTAGAATTTACATTTTTAGGAATAATGACTAAACAAACATGTAGTGAGTATTTTTCAATTGTTCTAAGCATGTATAAAACATGAAGGTGGGAGCCAATTGTCAGGATCAAATATGTTCCGCCGTGTCATCCATTTATGTATTACCACATTTGTTTGCATACAATTCTGTTAGGGAGTTGTGGTTATACAATCTAATCTGGCTTGTATGCATGTGGAAAAAGTTGGATGTTGATGAGATTAACTCTTGCCAACACAGGCAATAAGATTAATGATATGGTAGTATACGTGTAATATTGTTAGGAACTAATTTGTTTACAACAATTGGTTTTTAAGGAAATTACTCTTTTAAAAGTAGTTCCATTATTTAGCTGCATCATTTTGTGACTCTCCAGATGGATTAACATCAAGACTTTGTTTGTTGTGTTGCTGAGTGTATATCATGTTCACTCTCAGCAATGCATATTATGTTTGTATAATGTTACCATGCTTCTATAGTCTTCGTATCCTTCTTGCTACCACCTTGTCAGCTACATTCATAATAAGTATTCTGTGCTTCTTGTATTTCCTAGTTTCTTGGATTATACATACATAGAGTTCATTGGTCTTGACAGCAATAAGAATGCTATCCCAGGTGTCAGCTCTGATAAAGATGAGGGACTTTGTTCTAGGAATACAACAAGCGGTTTGAAACCAAGAGAAAAAGTGATGAGCCCAATGATTTATTTTGCTAAATCATTGACACTTCAGTTGCATAATGTAAAGTTTTTTGTGTAACTCAAAGTCACAGAGAGTTTGTGAAGAGAGTTGGGAATGAACCATGAAATACTGGATGAAATATTGAGAAGCTACTTGATTTCGCATCAGACTTGAAGATAAAGTGCATGACCGACAACTATATCAGTGAACAAGACAAAACAAGACAAGACAAGATGAAAGCTATATGTATATAAGCTGTGGAACAAAAATGTGCAAACTTTAACCCATGTGATTGGAAGTAAGGCTTTCAATCCCTTACGCTGCAATAAATATAATTGGCAACTGACTATAATCGATTTTAAACAATTGTAGTAGAAGTGGTTTTAATCAGAAATAGATGTAGCGGTCCTAGCAGAAGCTCACCAACAAAGCTAGTTTATAAGCTAATGATGATGATTTTTCAATAAGCTGTTATGCACCATGCTTATACAAAGAAAGTCCTGAAATTTAAATGTCTATCATGAATATGTAAGGACAATCAAAAGCAATCAATTGCATTATAGGTTGGAAGAGCAAAATTTTATACAACTCAAAATTTAAAGTCTTGGTAATACATTATTAGAGCACTGGTTGTTGTTCGTACCAATTTAATCAAAAAAATTTTTCCTAAATTTCGTTCATGTCATGTATTGCCAGATGTATACTTACTTTTTTCCTATCGAGTTCAAACGTATGTACGGCAATGAAGATATTAATTTCGCGTGAACTGTGTGTTCGACAGCTTGCAGTAACATTAGCATTGCCACTAACAGTTCATGCTGAAATTTTGCCTCAACCTAAAGCAAGCCCAATTACGATACGCCTTCGAAAAGGGCTTGACGGATTAGATCGACTTCTCCAGAACTGGGACGAAGAAACGTTAGATTGTATTTTCGCAGATGTTGATAGAACTCTTTTGGAAGGCAAGAATAAAGAGAAACTATTACAAGCTGCAACTACCAATGCACTTTTTGACAAAAGTAATGCGGTATGTCCCCTTTACGTCATCTAAATTTATATAATATTAGCTTTGCTCTTTCCGCTTGCAGTAAACCACAAGTAAAACGGACTTGCCTAGTTAAATAATCCCTTCCAATAGTATTTCCTGGAAACTCCATTTTTTACCGCAGCAAACTCCAATACTCTTGTTTCATATTGACAGTTAGGTCGTTGATTCATACTAGTGCCGACCTATTACAATCAATTTCGCTTAGATGATACTGTGTTATATATAATCGTAAAAAAACTTGCATTTCTAAAATATATAAAACAAGGAATGCGAACAGTTAATCTGACTTGATCTGGTGCCGAAAAGATTCGTATTCACTATGAACATCTTGCTTATCAACACTGCCATATCTTTGAGCTTGGTATGCGAGGATATATTCCAATGTTCGACGTGAAGATTGCAGAAAGAAAACTGCTACAAGTTTTTGGGGCAGATTTTAATATTTTTAACATTATTGGAATATAATAAATACTACTAGGTTGAAATCTTTTATGGTAATCATTGGTTTAATTCAATCAAACTCGTATGGAATTCTACATTACTTTGTAAAATCATGATTGCAAACCTTTAGCTTAGTGAATTTTTTTTGGTAAATATAAAAAAGGATCTTTCTTCGGAAATACTTGAAACGCTTTACATTTGAGGTGAAATTTAATTTTTTTGATAAGAAAATGACCAAAGAGTCTGATTTCCCTGGATGGCGAGTGGAAATTCAGTTATTGAAGCATATCAAGAGCTTAAGACGATTTACCCAATTAGTGACAGTTGGGGCAACAACAATATTCTAGGCTTCTTTATATACTGTGAGTAATCAGTTGTTCTCTTAGTTCAAATTCAAATCTAGTAAAAAGTTATTCGGACTATAATTTTTGAAAAATTACGTTTACAACCTTTTTTTCATTTTGGTGCAGAAAAATACACTGATTTGATAAATTAAGCTTTGAATCGATAATGTTGCCCAAACTGAGGATTTTACTATTTTTCACCTTTCATGTAAATTGTGATGAAAATCAAACATGAAAACCTTTAATTTCAATTTTCATTGGAATTACTGCTGAAATTTCTGAATTGAATTCCGGTGGGAATGTTTTTTCAGGTCTAGTAGTTATCAAAATTTTGATAGGATTTTTATGCTCTGATGAAATTGAATTATAATTTTTATTATGTCAAATATTACATAATCCTCGTGAATAAGAACATATGAAAAACTTGCTAGAAGTTGGCAGTCATTCATATCTCTATCAATCTTCTTTATATATCATTCTTAATTTTTGGTTTGAAAAATAGATTCTGAGCTGTAAAAGGAATGCAAAATCAATTCGGTCCTATCTGGGGTTAACATCAAGTGATACGCCACTTTATGGATCATACAGTATATTGCAGGTAGGAGTTTTTACTTTACAATTAGTAAATTCTGAATTAAATTGATTTGAATGCATTTGGCCGTTTAAAATCAGTTTATTAAGTTGACCACCATTTTATGAGTTGCAAAAGCTTCATTTTACCTGGAAAAATACAGAAGCTATAGAGATTAGTGTGTCGTATAAACCACTAAACAAAAGAAGGATTTTAAAAAAAAATAATTTTTTCAGTTATAAAAGATATTTGCATGGCAAATAAATGAATCAATGACCTTTCAGCTCAAAATCAGCTCATATTTGCCAAAAGATAAAATTTCAGAATAATTTTGGACAGTTTGTGAGGTAAAAAATAGTGCACAAATCGGTTTTTCCTTTTCACCATTGTTAGTAAAAAGTAATGTTGACCTTTTCATTAAAATTTGAGATAATGCAATTGCTATGCATTGCTTTTTTGTACTTGTTTGTATCGGAGCCAGTTCGTGGTAAAATTTCTATTAATATTTCCAGTTTAAAGGATTTATGTCTAAAATTTGTACTATTACCCCCAATTCGCTCATACAATAAACTTCAGATAAAGCGAATTATTCATGAATGAATTTTCGCTTTTAAGAAATAACGAAATAATTGATGCTATGTCCTAGGTCAATTTTCAGATTTTCGGATGCAATGAATTTATTTTAACAGGTTTTTACATGTAAGAAGTAAATGAAAAAGGCAATTCGTATCCAACTTCAGCTTCAGATTTTTATGTATAAAATTAATTCAGTGGCCTTAACAAATCCATTGCATTCAAAGTTTACTATACAACGGAATCCCGGATATAACCCCCTGTTATTTAACTGTTGCTTTCAACAAATACCGCCTGTTTAGAATTAGCTTGACAAAGACCAAATAGAAGAATTTGAATAATACATTTAAAATTGGATGCTAGCGTAGTCATGATGTTGAACCTTTGATAAACTTCTCTTATGGATCATATATGAACTCTTTACGAGCTGAAAAGTTGTAAATGCATCTATATATGATGACATATTTGCATTGTTAAAATCCTTCTGTACTATATCATAATGAAATAATTTTTTAAGGCAATTTGCACTTTTCGGCGGTGCAAATAATAATGCTCCTCACGTGACTAATGGAACTTTCATCTAATTTAATAGGTCGACTATTCGGCGCATCGGTCTGAAAAATACATAATTTGCCTAGCTAGCATCGAAATTCAGAATAAAAGACTCTGTCAAGTAGTTTTTTACGGTTTTAAAGTGTTGTACCATAAAGGTCGCGGGGTGCATGCTGTTAAAAACTTCTCACAAATTGCTCTGAGCTGTTCAAAAATTGTTCTGAACATGTCCTTTCATGCTTGATGAACTTATTATGAGCTAAACAGCCATCTTGGCATTTTCATCGCTCTTCCATATCCTCTATCAAAAGTGAAAGGCGTACATGTTCTGAAACTGTCAAAATATATTATGACTAAACTTTACTATTGTATCCCAATTATCCTCTTAAGCATTAATGCTGGACGCCAAGTCCCAGTACAATTAATTTTGCGAGGTCTATTATGCAAATGAAAGAGTTCAAAGTTTAAATATGAACAGTTTTTATTGCCTTTTTCAATACAAATAAGTGTCTTTATACCTTTTTATAGAGTGCAGCCAGACAAGTGGACTCAGAAAAAATTGATGCGTATCTTGAAGCAATCGATGAGTGGCAGCAGGTAGCTTTTGTGACTTTGAAACTTAAGAGAATAAAAACATTTATTAAATGTTATTGATGGAGATTATTAAAAGGCTAATTATTCAGCTCATTCTCCCAATCTTTTCATCAGTAGCTGCATTTATTTTTGTCTTTGAATGCCAATAGTTTCCTAACGATTGTGTGGAATAGCCGTTAACGAACAGTGCAGCTATTGTAAAAATGGATCAACTGAAGAAGTAAATAGGAATCATTTACATGTTCAATATCATACAATACTTCATCTTTCAATGACTGCATAAAATTATCAGACAGTTGCTGATGATGATGAGTTAAAATACGAGAGCAAAGTTATCTTCGAGAGTAGGCTAAATACTGAAAAAGAAAATGTACCATATTTTTCCTTGAACAAGGTTTTTGAAAAATAATAAATACATTGCTGACATAAGAGGATTCTAAAGGACAAGCAAATACTTTTTAGGCTTTTCAGCTCATAAAAGATTGTTCATGTTGAAATGCCAACTTTTAGAATAGTATTTGAACATTTCAAATGATCATGTATCGTAAGCCCTTTTTTAAATTTGAATAAAATATGCTAAAAAACAGGTTATTGGAGAAAAAAATCCGAAACAAGAAGTTGACTATATTTTACTAAACTTTCGATATGTAACTTGAATAAGAATAAAAGCGCAATTGATAATTTTGAAAATATCTGTCGAGCTAAAGAATTTGAGTTTTTTGACTGTGTAACCAATCAATTCGTACGGTTAACAGACATATCATAAGATGAAATATATTGATATCGTTAGTTGAGCTCTATATTCTTGTTCTATGTACACTGAATTTGCCCTAAATTTCTAGTAAAAGGCTAAGTTAAGTAATTGATTTGAATTTCACAGTGTTGAGTCTTATGTCAAGTTTCTTTCCAAAGGTGTACCTACCTTTTGAAGTCTCTTTAGTAGCACCCCATCTGTTAGCTGCATAATTGAATCTTTCTCTTTAAGTTTGATGTTAATATTAGATTCATAAAATTTAGCCTTTTTTCCGGGAGATTAGTTTTAATCTCAAGCAATTTTTTTTCTCTAGTTTGGCTGTTATGAAATCTTTCATTGATATTTGAATCTTTCCTCTTCTTAATGTTAATACAAGGTTATATCATCATCAAGTTTTATCATTTTATGTAAAGCCATTGTTTTTCTGATGAGGTATTGATATTTACTTCTTATTTAAGACTTTTTTGTTCTGATTTTATTATTATGATACTATCTTAGAACCTAGTTTGTATAGTGCCGACCTTAAGACTTACAAAATGTTTATTATGTGTTTCTATGATTATTTGTAAGGCTCTATCTGCAGCTGATTCTACTGCACGATTATCTAGTGTTGGGGATTACTCTTCATTCGGACAGGCAAGTCATACTATCTGAATTAGACACGAGAGTACTATAAACAATAGCTACCAATAAAAGTACAGGAAAAATACTGTTCCGTTGAAATATATTGTATCTAATAATATTTATCTCTTGTGAAGGACCTCATCATAATGCCCCCCTTCCCCTTCAGATAGCACTTCATTGTAGTGCACACCCCTTTAGGTTTAACACTGTCATGGTGCACAACACGCCCTTTCAAATTTAATTTTTTTAAATTCCTCATTATATTCTATAGGATCATGCAATGTTCACCACACGCATACTATTCTATTCTGATACATATGCAACTATACTTTTGGCAATGCACTTTAAGGTCCATTTTAGAATTATTAAAAAATTTGACTCTTCACCAATAAATTACTCATTATGAGCTGAAAAGTCACAATTATGTATGTTTTTTCTGTTCAAACCCTCGTTCACAAATGAAATGTTTATTGTTTCAAGAATTATTTGTTTTTATTTGTGGTATGTCTACCTATCAAGTTAATTTATTATATTGAAAAATCGAAAGGCGAACCTGATTGCAAATTGCCTCTCTGTCTATTTGTTATAAATAGAAATGTATTCAAAGAATAGCATGCATTCGAAGTTTGCTGTTTATGCCTTATTTTATTATATGAACTGTGAAAGTTGCTTTTATATGATTTTTGTTAGGCCGATAAAAATGAAAATGACCTTGATAGCTACTTACAGCAAAGCAAAAGATATATTGAAGAGGCGAGGAATGCGTTGTCAAGAGCTATTAATATATTAGAAGTTACTACGTAAGATTAAAAAAATGTTTAAGCTCTACTATGCTCGCATAAATAATTTTCTTGGGTTTGTTTTTTAAGACCCAGTCTAAAAATTTGCTTAAAATCAATAAAAAATGTTAAATATACATTATCGGAAATAATGGACTGGGATTAATGGAGCATGCAAATATAATTAATTTTCGTTCAGAAATGTTATGAGACCATTTAAATGTAATATAGACAAATTTCTCACCTTGCGTAAGCAAAGAAGGCAAAATTAAATACAGTTTCAGCATGATTCAACCTTTTGCACATCCTGATAATCTGATGTTTAGACTGTTGCCAAAAAATAAAAATTGACATTTTAACCTTTGCCAAACACACAAATGTGTACAACTGATTAGTTTGATGTTTTTGCCGGCCAATTAACAAAGTTACTGAAGAATTTGGTATCCGAATTGAGTAGACGGGAAACTAAATTCAAGGAATTCATCAAATCGAGTTTAGACTATTTTATCCACTCGAATCGGATGTAAAGGAAATCAAGTAAAATTTCATCCAAATCAAATAGTTTACATAACAGCAATGCATCTCTAAAATCAATGTGAATCATTTCTTTCGAATGTTGAAGTATGTATTAGGACACTTGGTGGATCGAATCAATGTAATCAAAACCATTTTCGGTGTTCTACAGACTGTAGAAAATATCGAATGCACCCATCATTCAGTGCTTTTCAGAGAGCAACATTTTATGTTAAAGTGAAGGATGGGTCAGATGTGGTGCTGCAAGAATATACCATGATTGTCATAGCCCGAGGTGTAAAATCATTCAAAATTCTTTCTATATTTTCTGGTAAATATTTACATGCGCCTACATTGCATTTTTAAAATCTTAATTTTGTAGGAATATGCAGTTTTATAGCTTTTGCCAGGGTAGTGGAGTTTTTTATTGATAGAAATGCAAAGAACATGAATGTTCACATTTTGTTGTCTGTATATTTGAAGGAATGTTAATGAGTATCTTCATTTATAATTTTTATATCGTGAAATTGTATTTTACTGAATTAATATTTTGGTAGTAAGTGCAATTTTCATGAAGTATCAATATTTTTAATCATAGCTATTTTATGTTCTCCAGAAACCAACTCATCTTCTGCTGCATCTTAAACTTACAATTTGGCGCTATTTCGTGAAATTCACTGTTTTCAGACATGTAAAGTTCAACTAGAAAAATTAGTTCAACAAATTAAATTTAAAATTTGTTGGTAAGTTATATTTAATATAATACCATTTTATTTAGTAGTTTTTAGGAATTTATATGATTGCTGAGCAGGTATTTGCAAATATTGTAGTGAAGTCTTAAGGCTAAATTGAAAGTTGGTTGCTGATTTTCCAATTGCATTAGTTTGGCGTCCAAAACAAATGAGCCATCTCTCTATGACCAAGAGTGCTTGGAGATCTTGGTCCAGCTGCCCGTTTTCTTCTCACGTGCTGCCTACAATGCTTAGCAAAGCAGTCCTTCACAATTTGAAATGCACAGCTTGTGGAATTTTGAGCAAAATGCACAAAAGAAAAACTCCACTGGAGCAAGGTCTGGGCTGTAACAAGACAGGAATAAAAGCTCCGTGATGTCACTTCCTCCTATCACAATCTTTTCTCCATGAATTGCTGTATTGTTGCTCACTGCACCTGATGCTGGCAGCACGCAACTTCTGGAAGAACACAAAAACATCTACATTCTTTACAGATCTACACACAATACAGATATCAAACAGACTGTCTGTGGTCAGTGCACAAAAGACACTGTACTGCCGACCATGAGCACCGGGGACCTTCACGCAATATTGTTTACCTCTCTTTCACCATGCAGAGCTTTATAGATTATTACCGTGAAAGCTAATCTCATGGACTGATATGACACTGGCTTCACCATGCAGAGCTTTATAGATTATTACCGTGAAAGCTAATTTCATGCACTGATATGACACTGGCTTCACCCCAGAGCAGCATGTCTTGTACAAACTTGAAGAATTTCTATCATCTTCCTAGAACATATGGAGGGTTGGCTTCCAAAAACACCCTGGAAGTTTTTTGAATAAATTTTGTGTGACCAGCATTTACCCCACAGTCCATTCACTCACAGCTTCATGGCACACTTCTGAAGTTAGAATGCATAGTGTGGTCATAGGATAATGCAGCAGGTACTCAAACACACTACGTACCATCTCATTAGTCATATACTTTAGCCTACTGCTCACTTCACCCATCTTCTTTCTTTCTCTAGAACATCTCGCAGATCATGCTCTCTTTACTGAAGATGCTGACTCCCATGAGTGATACCATCTACCTCTGTGAAGACCTGCCCATGGCTGACCCCTGTACCAACTGCACCTCCCTCTGAGCCAGGTGTGGACCCATCCTTGCTGCAGTATCATAACATATGGTAAGACAGGCAAACAATTCAAGAAAGTGATAGTTCAAATATTCATTAATATCTTGACTTGTTGCAAAAAGTGATTACACTTCTGCAACACAACATTGCTTAATTCAAAAATACTATGTGACTAGACACTTTGAGAACATGACTTGATACATTTAAAGAATTTTCCAATGAGTAATATCTGCAGCTATAAGTAAAAATGGAGTTAACTCATAATACAAGTAAATTATTGAATAATTTAAGGAAAAAAGGGAAGATAAAGAAAATGCAAACAAAACTTACTATCAATTCAAGTATATGACTAAGAACTACAATGGCTCAGTAATGGCACCAGGAAAACCAGCATACAGCGCATATTGCAATAATGCAGAAGAGTGAGAAGAAATTAGTTAATTGTAACAATATCATGCAGGCCACTTAAGGGTAACCTTGCGGGCTGCACAAAATATCTTATGAAATTACAAATGAAATTGTTGATCTCAAAGATGTTACAAAATAACTTTGTTGAAAAGATGTGTAAATTGGGGTAGTATATATGTTGGGTAGATTCTGGGCACTAGAGCAGTAAATATCCTAACATTAACTTCTGACATGCAGGAAGTCAAGAAAAGAAAGTGAGATGAAGTGGTAGAGAGAATGCTGTGCAGGTTCACCATCAACCAGAAGACTATCAAGATAAAGTTTTCCATGCTCTGCACTAACAGCTCTGTGAGAGGAAATTGACCTATTGTTAGGAATTTACTTGTTAATGGTTAAATTCATGTTATAGCTGTGGAGTTTGTTTCATGGCAAGTCATTGTTCTGCATATTGGAATTCTATTTTATGGCAAATTATTGTTCTGCACTTGAAGTTTATGGTGAGTCATTGCTGGATTTTGATGACAAGCTAAGCTTAGGATATGTGTGTTGCTGTGAAGTATGTTAACTTCCAGTAACACAATTTATGTCTGTAAATATACTTGTTGTTTTAGTTTTGAGTCTTATTTGTAAACACATTCATAACACCTGTGCATTGCAGGAGTCACATGCATTGCGGTAGAGGCCAGTCAGTTCTCAATCTGCATATACTGTGCATTCTCCACACTGGCAGGGCTCTCCCAAATATGAATCAAATATCCTTCTACCATGCCTTCACCACTGTGGCAGGGGCTAGGAGGATAGGTGCAGTTGCCAAATTTGGCATGACGTGTTATCCAGATGGTATAGAGTGCTTTGATGCCTTTGCTATGGCCCAGATACTGAACTACACCAACAAGGACTATATGACATTGTTCCAAATCTATATGGTCCTTAATATCTCACAGAGAGTGGCAAATGCATTCAACATCTTCAAGGGACCTGACCAGCATTTCAGTATGCCTGACTGCAACAAGATGTTTGTGCTCTACATGAAGTGCATAAACAATGAGAACAATACATTAGAGACAGATGAGACTTGGACTACTTTTCATGCACAACCTTCCAATGCCACTCAACATGCAGTGTGAGCATACATTGCAGTTGCTGCCACATGCTACACAGACCTGCTTCTTGATGTAACTGGCATGAAGGCCACTGCCTGTGCACTGAAGTGTTGGCGGGTGTACCATGGCTGGCTCCAAAATCTGAAGCAGTTCATGGAGGCCAGGGAGGCAAAGACATTCAGCATTCTGTACCTCTGCTGCTTTGAAGTCAAGTACATGACGGTGGATACAGGCATACTGCATGGTCTGCTTGTGCATGTGGCTAACCGTGGGGACAGCACCAAGTCACCTTGTCTTGCTCTCTTTTGCACCCAGAGGCATACACAGCAAGAGGAACTTTAAGCTGAGCAAGGTGGATAGATTTAGCAAGTGGTTTGACTTTGAATAAAAGGTGAAAAGTAATGGGTATGGTGTAAGTGCATGTGCATGAGTAGAATGCGTGCAGAAAGGCAGAAAGCATTGCTTATGCAGCATGAGCCTTACTTGCGCAGTAAACATGTGGTGACAGTTAACCCAGAATGCTGCAATCTGGTGACGTGCACAACCTTTGGGAAGAGCGGCATACCCGCATTCACCTGCTACAGCAACGAAAAGTACCAAGAAAAGATTGGCAGCACTACTGCTTTGTACAAACAAAGGACATGGCTGGAGAAGGTAGGGCTGATAGCAAAGCTGACATTGTCTACTGCCAAGACCTCTTCAGTACAAGTTCTGTGCACCCACATTGCCCATCTCACCATGCTGGATGCTCTGCTGCTGCACAATGACAGCTGACTGGTTCACTCAATGTGGTTCATGCAGTACGGTCTGAAGCAGAAGGTGATGGAAGACATATGCAATTGCATCGTGCATGGCAGAAATATACAAGTGACTGGTGGTGGTGACATTTAGAGTCAGCATGTTTTCTACCTCGTCTTATGCACACTTTCCAGGACTGGTGAAGGGGGTGCAGAAAGCACTACAGTAGCGGGGTGAGGAGGTGTACAACATGAACAAGGACTACTCTTTGCTGCTGTGCAGCTGCTGTCACATCAAGATGAAGTCAATGTATGGGGGTAATGACAGCAAAGCAATCCACACAGTGCACTGGTGCCTTGACACCGAGTATTCTTGCATTGTGTGAAATTACAATGTGAATGTAGCCCTAAACATTCATCTTTCTGCATGAAGTGCAGCTGTTAGAAACGTAGAACACAACAAAGGGCAAGAAACTGCAGTAGAAATGTGTATATTTATCACATACTAATTGTGTTGACAGAAGCAAGCTAACTTTATCATCACAACAGAATATATGACCCTGCTGGCATCTGTACAGCCAACTTATTTAGAATGTTATAAACCAAAACCTACCACAGTTATAAGAGTAAAATTAATCTTTAAGGGAGTTAATTCCTAACAGCAGCATGGTGTTTGACCATTGTATTTCATTTGAGCATATCAGTATAGTCATGTACATGTCTGTTGAAGGAGAACAGCATGGTAAAAATGTGCAAGAGGGGGTGTCATCTCAGTCTTATTTCCTTGTATATAGCTAGGTTTCCACATCAGTGCCTTGCTGGGCCATCCAAGCTGCTGAGGGTGGCTCATTTGTTTTGCACACCATAATAAATTCCTTGCATTTTTTCTCAAGGTTTATCTGAATAGTTGCTGGGAACAAAGATACTTTCTATCTATATATGATAATTTGAACTGTCAGAGTTGGGATTGAGGAATTTAATAGCAATGCATACTTAATTCAGCATATATTATATGAAACTTTCAATAGTAGAACACAGATTTATATAGCACTCACAATAATCCATAGGAAGAAATACAAGCATCTTTTTAACTCTCTTACAAATTCACAATATTTTAAGTTGGTCTTGAGATGTTGATTAAAATTTTAAGTCTATGAATTGTCAATCTTCTAGTATCCTTGATGTTGAAGGCTGGACTCCTTCTATCTGCAATACTAGCCCATAAAATCTACTATAATTTTGTACCATATGATGTAATGCTTTAAGTACACTCGTTGCTGGACTGAAATGCCAAGTCCTTGTCAAGTTTGCCATCTGTATTCCTGAAAACTTCCATTTTGGTCAACATTCTTAACTTTTGGAATTTTATGTGCTTGAGGGATATTAGTTGATTATATCTTCTTACTTTGTTTATTTGGTTTTGTTGGATTGCATGATTTTTACTTTATAAGTCCCAATTGCGGAATATCTCATACATTTGGAATATTGTTGTAGTGATTACAAGCTCTATGGGAGTGTTTGGTGATTCAATTTCTTCGTGAAAAAAACACTTCAGTACCATCAGGGGAAGTATAGAGGTTGCTTATATGATTTGCAGTTGACACAGTTCCTCCAGAAATATTTCTAATCCTTAAAATTTCTTGAAAATTTAGGAACCTTATAAGACGATAAGAGACTTTTTTGAAATAGAAAGCAGTTCTAATCTAAAACTTTTTTCAATACTTTTTTAGTTTTAATGCTATCTTAAAGGTAATGGAGAGAACAGTTTTCTTGCATACTTTTTCTAATATCTTTCCTTCAATACGTAATATAGATGCTGTCTTTTTGTGAAACAATTAGAAGAAAAAAAATATATTTGAGCTCTTTATTTGATAACAGTATCTAAATATATATTATATGCATGCATATTGTAATATAGCAATTGAAAATGTTGATGCCAATTATAGGAGTCTTGTGCGTATATATAGACATAAATATATTGATTAAGCTTTATTTTCAGAGGACAATGATGATGCTGGATTGAAATTGCAGAGTTTATGTTGACTTTTGAAGATTTAATACATGAAATTATCAAAACAACAAGAGCTACATCTGTAGCTTTTGTTGTCTAAGAATATTTGCAGACATGAAGAAGCTAGTATTTTATCATATGTACAAAGATTTGTATTAGTAAATAATATGTATAATAGGCAAATTGTTTCCTAGCTAGAAATGACTGTTTTTCGAAATCATTTTTTTCTATATTGCCTGATTTTGGCCTTACTTGTGAAAAGGTATTTGAACTCAATGAGAAAATTGCTTTTTCGTGCAGAGTTTGCAGTTAGTTTAAAAAGAAGTTTCATTATAATTTCGAACCTTCTTTATAGTTACTTCTACAACTGTGTATACTTAACGAGCAGAAAAATGAAGAAAAAAATCTTGAGAAACTCGAAGCTGATATAACAGCAAAAAACATTAGAAATTTGGCTCAAATAAACAGCTGCTCAGTTTTCTCCCACCCAAATAGATCTTTTCTGTGCTGGGGGGAATTCTTTGTGAATTTTGAAAGATATTTTGAGAGGTAATTTATGCTTTTATCTTTTCTAAGTTAGGATTGAGAATAATTTTTGACTTATAAAAGGAAAATCACCGAGCGGGGTTTTTTTTATAGCTTCTCTGGTACGGTACTATGGAAATGAATTTGAGATGTAAATTCATTGTTTCTCATATTCTTTTATCATTAGCAGCATTGTAATATCAATAAAAATATTTTATTTGCAGCTACTATGATAGTAATGAATATGCGTATTAATACGATAGTAATGAGTGTGCCTTTTAATATGATAGTAATAAGTATGCGTATCAATATGATAATAATGAGTATGCATATTCATATAATGCCTTGAAAAATTAGGTAATTAAGCATTCAAATGAATTTCAACAAAATTTGTAGATCCCTGTTGAATGAATTTCGTCGAATTAGGCTGACATTATAAAGCACCGTTTAAAAAATTTCGTAAGATTAGAGCAACTTTATCAAGCTACATGATAATTCAATGACCTTCACTATTTTATGTCAAACTAATTACACAAGCTCAAATAATCTTCAAACTCAGAAATTTGTAATACGTAAAAATATTAAAAATCGAATTGAACTCTTTCTGTGGTTTGAGCTTCAAATTACAACCTCGTTTTCTATATCACTTTTCTAAAGAATTTGATATAGCGGTATGCCAATCTCCACTAATGATATATTATACATTGTCATACACTGCAAACTGGCAGATTTAGAGTTCCATGAAAATTTACCTTTGATAGAAATTGCTGCAGAATTTTCTTCATTTTTTCCAGGTAATATGATAGATAACCAATAAACAACAATGAGGCTAACTAGAAAGGTCAAATTATCAGGCAATCAAATTTAAAAGACATTCGCCTCGGGTGACATATGTCATGGGCTTTCAATTCGTTTGATATAGAACAAGTGCCTTAATGCTGGTAAATGAGGTCGAATTATTTTTGCCAATGTTAGATCAATGTGTGATCCTGGTTTTGAGCAAGCAAATTCCTTCATATTCTCTGCAACATCCGGGTCGATGCTTGCAATGTGATGAACTTTTGTAATTAGCTCAGAAGAGGTATGAACAAAATAATAGCAGGGAAATGTCGAATTGTGCGATTCGGTCAAAAGCATATCTGGATAGGTTAAGTTTTCGTATCGATAAATGGTTGCAAAAGCGTATAGGAGAAGCGCAAAGGAAACTGCGTAGGTAATCATACCTATAAGACTTTTTACAGCCTTTGACATGATCATTATTATCACGAACCCGAAAAAAAGATGGGCAAGAATTAAAATTTTCAAGAAAATCAAGTTTTTGTGAATTCGTGATTCTTTGTACTGTTCTATGGTAATAAGGGAGTTAAAACATAATGTGTTCGTGCGAGGTAGATTCCACAAGTCCGCAATGAAACACGCTGATACGCAGACCAACAAATAAATGATAAAACCCAGCACGTAATTATCAACACATGTTCCTTCCAAAATGCAGCCATCTAGGACGTCACCACCAGCCTTTCCGTGCTGGCATGCATTAGACTCGTTCGCACATAGATTGAATGCAGTGATTCCGGAGGTTTTTAGAGCTGCACTGATAATTCCATAAAAAGCAAGGTAAGGGATTAGGTGATTCCGAAACAGACAAACACTGCGTAATAGACCTAGAACCATTGATGTGGACAGAAACTGAATATTTGTCGCATGAATGCTTTATTGGTTTCAATGAGAATATGATAGAAAAGGGGGATTACCTTATGCACCATGTCATCATATAACTATGTCCACAATGAAATTTAGTGTAACATCACAACTTTCTTACCTACCAAAATTCTGTAGCGAAGTTGACTGAAAGAACAGAATTTTTGCGAGTTTCGTGAAAAGCCGCGTGAACCATACCGTTACGGTTCCTATGAATAAATGCAATGCCATTTTGTTACTCCTGCAATTCGAGACATTTCAAATTACCAATTACTTTTTCAGATTTCAGCTCTCAACAAATTCTACATGCATTTATCATCTAAGCCCAATGGAAGTTGTGCCATATAAAAATTGGAAAGCAAAAATGTCAGAAAGAGAAATTCTTTCACTGTAACTCCAGAGGCACCAGTCTTGCTCTGAACATAGCAGCTGTGTTTTATCCAATTGAATAAATATTTTACGGGAAATCACACTATTTGGCCAACTTGTATTCAGACTTATTTGGTAAGATGACTTGCAACAGTTTCACAATAAATAGTCTCAAGTATTTTGGAACATTCTGGCAAATGACATTTTCATGTTAATAATGTAATAAAGTGATTTGTGCTAGCATAAATACTAAAAAAAGTTACATTTAAATTGGTGCTGATGTGAATCTACTCAAAAGACATACTTTTTCACAATACCTAGTTAAAATTTTGCTAAAAAAGTGTCATGACACACAACAAACCAGGCAGAAAATGTAAGAGAGTAACAGCTCAAATATATATTATATCTCGACCTATGTTGTGAGAAGTGATTACACTTCTCCAACACAACATTACCAATTTGAGAACTATTGTGCAACTAGACACTTTTGAGAATGTGACTAGACATAAACAAAAAATGTTCTCAAAAGAAATTGATTCATGATAAAAGTTAATTCCTGACAAAAAGGCTCTATCTCATTTTGTTCATCACTGGGAATTCTTTCAGTAACTCAATAATTATTAAATTTAGCTTTTAAAAATGGAAAATTTTGGTTAGCAGGTATCAAAAAAAGTGTAACAGTATGCATTGAAGTACTCTTGACAAAAGAAGAAAAGCATAATGCAAGAAACTTACAAAAGTGCATTGCATTAAAAAATCAAAAGTTTTGAAGTAATCGGGGAATGCTGAATGGTCAGGAATTCTATCAGCACGCCCTTCAGTAAAATAGAAATTATGCCTAGCTACAATCTAGAAAAAGTTCACAGGGAACAATAAAAATATGTGATGAAAAAATGTATAAATCCACAACATAATTGAAACTAAATTGGAATTTATTCTTCTGGTTATAACACTTAGGGTAGTTTAAACCATATTTCTAGTAAAATGATATAGTATTAAAAAAAAGTCTGAGCTAAGTATTAGGGCTACTTGGATGGCTGCATGCATCATTCATATATTTGCTTTTTCTTTTACTACTGCAGCAAAAAAATTTTTTCCCATACACAAGTTAGGCTTGACAGGTTGCATTAGCAAGGAAAGGGTCACTTTAAAAAAAGAATGCAGATATATTAGATGCCTACTGCTAAGGTTTTTATAGTCACTGCAACCATTCCTGTTCAAAACTACTATTTTTATCAGATATATTTTACTAGTTCAAACTGCACTTGACATGTTCAACAACAGTTCCAAATCTATGGTTTGTCAATGACATTTTTATGCTTATTTGCAACTAAAAATATGGAATATCACTTGTCCCACAGAAGTTCAATTTGTTTTTAAGAAACAAATTCCAGCAATTATCTTGATTTATCTATTATCCAAGATACAAAGGTGCTAAACTGAAGATGGGACAAAATTTAAAAATATTCCAACCATTTTGGGAAAAAACCAAAACTGGTAGATCTTTATTGTTGCTTGTAAGTGTTGCTATAGCTATATAAATAGTGGTTCAAAATTATGTAGTAACATTATTAAAGCTCCAATCCAACATTAATCATGAAATGATCAATCAAACTATACATTCTTTTAAAGCTGCAGAATGTTCATTAAAGAATCAAGATACAAATTTGTAAATTTGAAGTTTTGGATAATATGTGTAAGGTCAGTTGAGAATCAAATCAAATATACTGAATGCATGCATTTCATGAAAACAAGTATAAGGCATATAATGTCTCAAAATCATTTAAATTTAACTGATATAAATTAAAAAAGATACCTGAAGATACTCAATCAAATAGATAAAATGTCTTTTTTGATAATTAGTATAAACTTTATATTTGCTCAATAGACTTGATTTAACTTAATTTTTTAATGCTGAACTAAAATTCAAACTTAGCTCATCTGGTTTGTTTGATACTACTAACTCTATTATCATCTCCATTATACTTGAAGTGCATGAAGTATTAAAATCAATTTTTTCATAAACGTAAATAATTTATTATGCCTTGAACTGAGTATTTGTAATAGTGAACTATTTTATTTTTGTGCTATAGAGTATATTTTCCTTTTTATTGCATGTTGAAACTTTAAAAAAATGAGTATGATATACTGCACATTGATTTTCTTTAAAAAAAGTTGTTACTTGAAATCTTTGATTTTTTGTGTTTTCTAAAAAATTTTTTTCCAATTATCTCGAGTTAGCTGCTCAAGATTTGTGGACTCCATTTTCATGGCAAAAAGTACAAATTTAAAGATGAACTAAAACTCATTGCCAATGTATATAGGAATTATCTCCATGTCTTATTATTGCACAAAAAGATGTTATTGCTTTTTCTTTATTTCCAACAAAAAGCTTTTGATATCCCACTGCTAATTCTTGCAGATTTCCTTGTAAACTTTTGTACATTACTGCATAAATTTTTATGGGAATACCTCCTTAATCCTCTGTCAGGCAGAGGTGATGTATTACCAAAATACTGACAATTCTTTTTAACTTTCTTCTTTTCTCTTGTGATACTGCAACTTTACATAGTATTCAAGGAGCAGCATACATTTGCTATTAGAGAAAAAGTTTGCCCCACCCTGTTATAATCCTCTGGCTTGCTAACAATATGCTTCATTTTATATACTTGCTTGTGTCTGTTTGTTGTTTTTGCATGGTATGAGTTTGCCAGTGTGACAAAGCAAAAAAACTCAAAAAATGTTTTCATTGAGTATTAAGAGGTATCCTCTTTACTGTAGCTTGCAATTTTAACTTGCTCTTAAATTTTAAACTGCAGCAAATGTCTATTTGCATAGATTATACTTGTAGGTGATAAGCTGTATCATATACCACTAACTCTCAGCCTCATGTGCTCACCTTAATTGCCTATTGCAGTTGCACTTACATCCTTACTTGTGAGCTTGATATTTTCCATGCCACTCACTTATGTTTCATGCTCTTTAGTATTTCCATGTGTTCTTGTTAATTTTCTTTATGTTTGCCAGTTTTTTTCTGAAAACTTGCTAGCATTCACTTCAGTTTCTGCCAGTTTTCAATCACAATAGTTTCTGTATTTGCTTGTTTTCTCTTGCAATCTAACTTGCAAACATGTCTGCATTCACAGGTATTTTTTTCAATCTTATTGTGTCTTGCATTTTGTTCAGCAAAGTTTAGACTCATAATCTGCTATTTGATAGACAGGTTGCATGGCCACTATTCTACTCAGCCTCATTTGTAGAGAGGACTTTTCACTCATGAACCAGTTACCTCAATGGATTTAGTTCCCTTGTTTTTTTCAATTAAATGTGAATTTTTGCTTAAGCACTGATCGTTTTGCTAGTTTCTTGCTTGTGAGAGAAGTTTAGTCTCAAAGTTTACATTAAGTACAAAGGAGGATCCAACATCTAATGGATATAAATACATCCCATAAGCTTTGACTATTCACAGTGGATAATAGGAGGTCCTAACTAGGTTGAGAAACTAAGTTCACCTGATATAGTCCTTTTGTGACCTTATACTAGATATTGAGAGATACATTGGTGCATCAAAATCATATAATGCATTACTATTAGGAATTTCATTAAAAAGATGCAAGAGAAAATTGACAGGAACTAGTTCAGAAACATTACATTTACTAATTACATTGATAGAAGTGAGGACATTTTATCAACACAACAACAAAAACATATGTTGCCCAAATATTCTGAATGTGTGACTTTCCTTTAACATGAATTTTTGTAAGTCTTCTTGAATCTTAGAGTAGTACAAATCCTCTCAAATTGTATGATTGTACAAATCTTCTCGAATCTTGTACCACAGTTACAAATAGAATTGATACTTTAGGAATTAGTTTCTAACAACTACTCTACTCAATTGCGCATAAGCATCTGTACTGGTAGCCTAGGTGAGATATAAAATGGGAACTCTTCCAGACACAAGTATTAGAACTAGGAAAGTATTTAAAATTGGTTGTTGTACCATGCTATCTATTGAAATGTATTTTTATTTTTGATTATATTTGTTTACATTTGAGTGGTATAAAAGTAATTTCCTTTCATTATGTTGTTAAGATGCATTCTTGGCAGCATATGATATAAACTCATAATATTTATTTTATACCTATTGCTGTCACTTGTTTCTTGTTCCTTGGGTTATTTTTAAGTTAGGTGTAAATTGTGTGAAGTAGATTCTGACAGGAAGTCTGATTTCTGTTAGTACTACAACTATACCTTAGATCTGCATATTCTAGAATATTCTATATTTTATGTTCTATTCTAACTTTGATGACTCTCCACAAATCAACTAGTGGGAATGTGCCTAGTCATTAACTTTAAGCTAGTCATAAATTACTCTTTTATATACTTTATATTTATGTTTTTATTCATGAGTAAAAATGCACACTCAAATACACACATAGCACATAGCGCAAGAGTTAATAGACTTGTATTCCATTTCTTTCCATTGTTCTTTTTGTTGCTGTTGATCCATCTTTGCTATCTTGTAAGCTCCTTGATTAACTATCATTTATTTAACTCTTTTTTCCCTTGCAAGTCTTGACAGTTCCAAGGACTCAGGTTGCACTCTCAAGAAAGAAAATCAATTTCACTACACTAGCACATAAAACCTTCAATCAGCTAAGGTCAGCATAAGATTAACTTAACCTACAGTATCTGCTAATCTTAGTCAATCTAAAATTGCACATCAAGACATGAGTTTAGTTAGGTTCCCAATGTTATGTACATTTCCACCCGATTGCCAGCAAAAATCATACACATGTAGATGAACTTATAAAACCCATGTCACCTTGTTCTGTAATTTAATCTATTTACTTGTTAAGCCTACTTTGAACATTATCTAATAAAATCCAGGCTTAATCTACTGATAGAATTTAACTGCAAAAGTCTTTTTGTAAAATAAAAGTCTTCATGCATTCCAATGTAGCTGAGATGTATAAACTTAATTAATGCTTTAGCAGACAAAAACTATGGGACTAGGAAAAAAGGCAAAGACCACTGTCAGGATCTAATATATTTTTGCTGTGTGATTTGTCGTAAAATCATGATTTATTTATATATTAAAATGTTCATGTACAATCCCTTCAGGGAGTTGTACCTATGGTTAGATCTAATTTGTCTTGCATGCACGTTGAAAAAGTTGTAAGATGTGGACAAGATCATTTTTGTCAACACGAGACAAGGCAAAAATAGTTTTGTTGCGATATTTTTACACTTTGTTTTGCTCTTGCTTCTTGGCTTACACATTACCACAATTAGTTAGTCTTAACACAATTTTAACTTAGTTTTGTAAAGTAGTAGAAGTTTTGCATTAAATCATGCAGGTTGTAATTGGAGGGTTCCTCATATTCTGATAAACGTTCAAATACCAGTATTAGTTTTTGTCAATCATTTTATTCCTGCCCTTTTTTGTGACTTCTCTTATTCTTATCTTCAAGTTTAATGGTTCTGTCTTGCATAGCCAGTTTTGACATATACTTGCTGTAAAACAAATTACTCTCAAAGCCGTGAAAAAACTTATATTGCATACAGCCAGATTCATGTACAAATAAGTAAAAATCTAAAACCTGTGCAAAGCAAACAATCATATCCAAACAAGAAGCCTAGAGGTAAAAGCTTCAAGCAAAACATTATTGAGCTGTTTTTTATTCAAAAAATTGCAACTATAAAAACAATTTAAGTGCAAATAATAATCCAATAAAATTTTGCAGTAACACTTTTTGTTTATCAATTGAAAAATTATCTGTAAATCTGTAACTCAAAAGAGGCTTCCTAGAAGAAAAAGCATAAAAGATAGAAAAAAACACTTTAACAAAATGCCATTTTGTTTAGAATTTACTTCCTTAGGGATTAATTTTATTTTTATAGCTGTGGTAAGTCTTTATCTATGAAATTCCAAGTAAGTTGGCTGCGCAGATGCCAGCAGGGTTATACATTGTGTTGTGTTGATAAAGTTAGCTCACTTCTATCAACACAATTGGTGCATGATAAATATGCACATTTCTCACAGTTTCTTGTGCTTTGTATTTCACTTTTCTAACATTTCTTTTATCTTTTAAGCAAAAACATAGTAAGTAGGCAAAGGAAAAACAATGAAAAATATGCTTATTAAAATAAAATGTTTTACCAAATCTTCATGCAATTCAATCAAGAGATTAAAACAGCTATATTGCAATTATTGAGAGAAAGAGAAATGAAAATGCAAAAAATAAAAAAAATCTCTAGATTATAAAGATTGAAAGCGGGAAATTTAAAGTATGCACTGCTCTTAACTATAAATTTTCTTTTCTAGCTTAGTTCCAGCTGCAATTAAATGGCTCATGTAAATTAAATCAAAAGTAAACTTTAAATGATTGTAACTTTTTTGTTGTTGAAACTAATTAATATTTGGTAAGCTTTATTTTGTTGCTATAGATAACATGGTGTCAGACAAAAATCTGACAGCAAGACAAAATTCAAACAAACAACACAGGCTACTTTTGATAGCAATCTTACATACATTGTTAACAGTGATTAATTTTCAACAATGTACTAATAGAAGAATATCAACTAACATATGCTGCTGACCCATCATTGCACACACAACAAGCATGGAACTTTGTCCAATGTAATTACTAGAAACCATTGTAAACAGTCTAACAAATATTAAACCAATTACCACATTTGTGGAATAGAATTCCTCGCACATAAGATGCAACCAAAAAGAGCAACTAACATGCAACAAACACCGTTGAAATGAGAGATGACAGAGAAAAATATGGTTAAAAAATTTTCACCAATACTTTGATTCAAATATATGCAATTATATATGTATATCCAAACAGTCAATCCTTTCCGGCACTATTAATTCAAAAATGAGTCAAAGTATAAGTACAGTTTTCAACATTCAAATGTTATTTGCATTTTTCAAAAAACTAAGCATAATAGTTTTCACTGACAATGCTATTAAGTATACACAAAAGTGCAAATTATAATCCAAAATATTTATTACTATTATTTTTCAATGTGTCTATGTGTTTGAGTAAGATATATACATGTAAAACTAAGTTTTGTCAAAATCCATCATGTAGGTCAGTTAAATATATTCCCAGAGGAAAAAGTTGTGCTAACTTGTATATTTTAGTTTCTTTTACAAAACAGCAAGTTATGCTGAAGTTAGTGTATAAACAACAAATTAAACATAAATTATTTGCCAAAAAGGAGATTGTCCCGACAAGTCCCAACTCTACACAATTTGTGCAATGAAACGGTGAACCAAGTCAACTCCTTGCATATTTTATTTAAGTTCATTATTTATAACGCACCATCTGTATTTTTACTTGCTGTATATTTTGAAATTTTGTGCTATTTCTTAGAAAATACAAAGAGAAGGGGGTCTAATAACATTCAGTTAAAAAATGTACACTTTCCATGTTGTCTTTAAGATGGATTGTGACTTGTTTTGACTCTATGATTTGACTTTAGTCCGAAACAACTTGGCAATATGCGAGTTGAAATGGGACCCATGTACAAAGTCAACAAAAAATGTATCATTTGTAATAGTCATTCTTAGCAGCACTTTTTTCTTTTCTATGGCAATCTTTACTGCCTAGTAATTTTGATGGTCAGTTTATTGCTGGCAGGTAGACCATTCGCTCAAACTATTCGTGTGTGATTTTGAATTTAGTTCAATTCCATTCAATTTTGGTGACAAAATTTTATACAAAACAGTGATGAATTTTCCAGATCAATTTTCAGTATTTTTTAATTTGCTAAACCAGGCTTATCCAATTAGACATTTTCAATTATTAAGACCACTTTAGGTTCCGGCAATTATGCATCGACATTTTTAATTGGCTGTTAGTTTGAAAGTAATCAATTCGATTGGCTTAAGTTTTTCTCGACAGAAGATTCTTTGTTAAAAATCAACTACCTCTGTATATTAAATTGCTAAATAGTCTCAGCAAGAGAATGACGCTGAAACTACTAGTAGATAACATACCAGAGAACAGTCTTGCTTATTCGAACAGGTGGAGTATCAAGTTTATCTTTCTGAATTATTTTATTATCAAGTGATTACTAAAGTGTTTGGGAAGAAAACAAACCGTCGCAGATTAGAAGAGCAGTAAAATGCTATGTGCAATTCTCAGCGAATAAACTTGGAAGAATAATACATTCCGAAATGTTTTTGATGTCGCATTGTGGTCAAATGGCATAATGCATCACAAACAGATCACACTCGAAGCCAAAACGTCGACTATAATGAATTTGCAAGTTCATATTTGTTTTCGATAGAGTATCAATCTATTTGTAGTGATATTCACTTTGATATGACATTTATTTATGGCAGGGTTTTCATTAGCTTCGATGACTTCAAGAGCCTGCTTTATAAAACTTCGAAAATCAGCAAATCCGATCCCAAGGTGAGACGTAAAATCTAGTGGAATGTTAAATCCTCGAATATTAGTCTTCACAGTTTCATTTATTCGCTAAGCAAAATAATCTTAATAGCAAGTAATCCATGAAGGAAGGGCCGTATGAATAATCATGCCTTAGTGAGAGTAGACTTTTTGGTCAGCAAAGGTTTTCCTGTTCCAAATGACATGATCAGTAAGTTCGCCTGCAGAATCTAAGTTGCGCTTGATCTTAGTTTACATGAAGTTATCTGACTGATTTATAGTCACCTTCTCGTAAAGAGTAAAGTTTAGATTTCTTAAGTCAATGTTTGAATATTTTTTCAACGATTCACATCAATACTTCCATTCGTTATTAGAAAGATTACATACTTATTTAGAGTGAAAAAAGAGCATTAAAAATAGGTTTTTTTCTAGGTTAAGATATTAAATATTACCGAATTAACATTTTTTACTTCTACTTTCGAGTTATGTAATTGCGTTATACCTAGAAATTTTAAATTGAGTATCTATTAAATGTTGATTTTTTTGATGTAATCGGTTTAATATGTCAGTCAAATTCAATATAAGCCAAATGGAACTTAACCTATTTGCACTTTTGTGGTAAAATAAACATGATTTTTTATTATATATATTCATGGATGTATAGTTCAAGATTAGTTGATCATATAGCATTGAAATGCAGTGCCAGCAAAAGTGAAATGTAAAAGACATAATAATAATATTATAGATTAAAGTGCACAGTTATACTTCAACTTGAGCATTTTTCTAAAAACTTTGTTTTCACTGTGTACTCAAGTAGTGATTAGTATCCTGGATTGCATATTATAGTCGTCTGTATCAATACACGCTAATATCTAGCTGAACATGGCTAGCTATATCTTAGCAATTTTTTTCTATTCTGCTTTTAATATTCATATATATATTGGATATTTTGGATGTAACAAATCTCTTGGAATCGCTGTGTACATTCGATATATCCGAAAATCTGACGCTGGACTACGTATGTAACTTTTCCCCATTTATTTGCTATATGTAAAGATTGATTTAAGAAGAATTTGTTATATTCGAATCAACTTCAATTTAGTAAAGGTATGATATTTGCCTAGTTCTCCTTCAATATCAGGTCTCAAAGTAGATCACTTTTCAGATATTGCAACTTTATTAATTTTTAAGATTCTAATCACTTTTTGCAGATTCTCATTTTATTCGATGATACTACAGTATTTACTGCGAGTCCTCACAATGCAATCGCCGTTGGAAAAATAGGAATGAACGGCCTTCAAAGACGTAGGTATGCGTACTTTCTTGGTGCAATAATTTTTTTAGTGTAAAATTATAGACTAAATGGCTTATATTTATAGTAATGTGCCACCCCTTAAGATTGACACTCCAGTAAAAGTGTCAAGTTATGTTCCTGATGGAATGGATGTTGCTCTTTCTACAGTTAGCTGTACTGTAGATTCACTGGCAAAGTCTTCTGCAAATACTGGTAAAAATATACCCCAGGTACTGTTTACCTGTATCATTGTGATTTATTTAAGGACATTACTTAATGTAACATGATTTTTCAAAATTTTACCTTTTTTAAATGTTTCGGTAAATCAAATGGCATATGTACTTGAAATATTATGAATCAATTGAATATATATTCAAAATATAAAAATGCTGGATAGAGGGCAAATCGGAAAATTGTAGCAAAAATTGTATCTTTGGGTAGCGACAACATCAAAGAATAGTTTAATATTAATGAAAAGGAAAAAAGAATGATATAGCCTGTTGAAGCCTACTTTCTACTTCATGAATGATGTTCTAGAATAGTTCTAGAACATTCTAGAACACTGTTTATAATTCTATTTAATTAGAGAACATAGGTGATAATGTAGTATGTAGCCCAATAGATATTATCAGCGCATTATGCGCAAAAAGACCACACATATATATTGATTTTGTTGGTTGGTTTTGAAATAGTATTTCTTTAAAATTTTGGTGGTACTCAATGCGTTTAGAAACTGTGTGATATTCTGTCAGTGCACCAAATTTATATTTATATAAAATCGATTTAAATTATAATTTAGATTTGGGTGTAAAAAATCAATGATTTTGAAGTAATTTCTTTATATTTCAGTAATTATTTTTTCATGTTTTTTCTATGCATTTACACATATAATCCGATTTTAAGGGTTTTGCATTTTCTCTGCTTATTTTTAATAGGTTGATTGCGAAGCATTGGGAGATTCTTTTAGAGAGCAATTTTCAATGTTTATGTTTTCAAAGGGCCAAGAATTAGCAATGGATTTCAATGGGATGAAGTTTAAAGTGCTCATTGATGTGGTACGTATGTATGCATGCGTGTATTGACATTTTCAATTGTTAAATGTTGCAAGCGTTAGTGGAATTTGAAATGTTTAAGACTTAGAATTAGTGAGTAAGTAAATATACATGTATATTACTTTTCAATGTACTTGGCACATTTGCATGCACCGGCATGTGCACATATGCAAACGCATCATTCTCGATGTATCAGCGCTCATCTAACTATCACCATGGGGATGCATTACAAAGTTTCTTTGCTGAACTGGCGTTTGCTCCAGATCATTTTATGGAGTTAATAAAGAGACAAAATTGGAATTTTGAATAATTGTTCCATTGAAACCAAATGTCTGTTTTAAGAATATGTTTTAATTATTTTGAATAAAATTACATCAATAAACTTATTCCATTGTGTTAAGATTCTTTAAATATATATATATATATATATATACAATATAGTTAATTTCAAATAAGTCAAATTTGCTTATAATGAAAAAATGATATCATGCTGAGTTCAGTTTCAAATTTTCGGATTCAACAAATCAATTCAGCAATCCTGGCAGATTTGTTATATTCGAAGTTTACTGTTTTACTGTCTTACCAAATCGTCTATGAATATATCAGTTTGTGCAAATGCATTCATGAAAATTTTAGTATGAGTTTCCTTTAAATTTTGAAGTTCATTCTGCTTTATGTTCAGATTGAACATGCTGTAAACGATGGGCGCAAGCCAAGATTTGGTCTATTTTTACAAGCAACATCAATAAACTGGTCAGTGCCTTCTGGGGCTGGCATTCGATTGTCTGGCCAAAAGAGTGGAAATGTTCGAACGATTCTCCCTAAAGACTTTGATTTTGTCAAATTAGGCATTGGTGGCCTCAATAATGAATTTAATCAGGTGAGTAATATATATGTAGCGCAGATAGCATTTTCAATATTTTAATGAGCACTTTTTATGTTTACATGCATAAGGGGGATTATGCATTTATGTATCAGTATTCTTAACAGCTTTTTAACATGCACGCAAGTGTTAACACTCGTACAAGAGTTAACTAGTATAACGTCTTCTGCGTTATTATTTCCACTGGCAAAATTTATTGACCAATCAAAACAATCCTTATCGTAAAACAGTTATTAACATTTATTGTATTGGAAATATTAGAGTGATAACACTGTTGCTATAAAACCGTTCAGTTTTATGTATTGATAATTTTGCTGTATACGGCAATGGCCAGGACCCTCACTCACGTTTGTGAAAACCCAATAGAAAAAAGATCCAAAAATATTGTTGTCCTATCGTTGTATTAGGGACTCTTAAGTGATCTTCCAGTCTCACCACTTTTGGTGTGAGATACGGGAAAATCAACAACAACAGGATTATATAATTTAAAGATTAAATATTGAAATAAATTATGCCTTTCGTGTATAGCATGGTATATATTTAGATGCCAGACTCCCCCATCGATCTGGGCTCTAGAAGGGGGGGGAGTTCAACTGGTTTAGGTCAAATGCAATTTCATGTCTATCGATATATATCATATTGAATTGTACCTACGGGGGATCTGCTCGGAACCTCATCCCTTATACTCGGGACTGTATATCGCAAAAAACTTACGACTGCTGTGTTGAAAAGAATTTAAATTATTACTCTTAAAATATCGGGTTTTACTAATTTTGTAGATTACAGTATGTTCGGATATAGCGAATTTGCCTTTAACTACTTTTACTTATAATGAATAAGTAGAAAAGTCCCGATTTATTGGCTATATATTCAAAGTTTACCAGGTTAATGTTTAAATGTATGTCTGTACGCGGATTTCTACCAGTATATGCTTATTAATATATTTTTAGACCAGTATGGAGGCATAATTATGCTTTCAGATAGTGTAGCTTTGAATTTTTTAGATATTTCGACGAGCGTTCGTATCGCGTATGTACCCCACTCATTTAGTGGAACAAATGGGAATTACTCACGTTAGGGGTATGCTGTTATATGGTCCACCAGGATGTGGAAAAACGCTCGTTGCAAGGCAAATTGGTAAAGTTTTACAGGTGAAATACTCATGGTTTTTAATAAATTTTTAATTATAGTTTACTGCTGCAATGATAGAACTAAGCCTGTAGCGCCTAAGCAATAGTTAAATTAGAAATTATTGCTTGATTGTTTTGACACTTTATTAATTGCTTAATTAAAAAAAATTGAAATTGATTTATATTTCTGAAATTAATTCAATTTACTGAAAAACTAAAAATCACCAAAACAAGTAGCACATAAAATGTTCAGTAATTGTTTTTAAAAGGCAAGTTGTACATTTTTTTATTGTAACCGCTAGGAACTTTTTTAAGATTTGTATATGGTTTATGTTTTTATTTCATTTTTGTTTGCTGTAGAGATTCAAATAGTTTTTTATTTCGATTTGTCAAGCAAATCAACTGATTTCAAAGAAGTCCGGTACACTTCGAATATAGAAAATATGTCGATACCACTGAATTACTCATTACATCTGAACTCTATAGCTGAACTTGGCACGATATGACTTTTTCTTTTTTTTCGTTCGGAGCGAAAGTTTGCAAAAAGCAAACTCGTTTTACCAAGCTTTATTGTACAAGAAATAGCAAGTGATGAAGGAAAATTGAATGATGAGAAGCAGAATATTTTTCTGTTTTAAAACTTGACGTATTCCTCATGTCAAAGAAATAGTTAATTTCTATCATATGTAAACTGTGGAATTGAAAAAATTATTTTTATTTTGTGATATTTTTGTTTTGATTCAGAGTATTGTCTGCATCAAATTTTACAAGCATTATTTAAATTAACCAGTGTCAATGCCGTTATATACATATATAATGCTCCGTCTAAACGTAAACGTTTATTTTATCTATTTATTTTCATCAATCTCAGGCTCGCCCTCCGAAAATTGTTAATGGCCCGGAAGTATTAGACAAATATGTAGGCGGAAGTGAAGAAAAAATCAGAGAATTATTTGCTGATGCAGAAAAAGAGCAGAGTTCTGAAGGAGACCAGTCGATGTTACATATAATTATATTTGACGAAATAGATGCAATTTGTAAAACAAGAGGAAGTAATCGGGATAGTACGGGCGTGAGCGATTCTATAGTAAATCAGCTACTATCGAAAATTGATGGAGTCGATAGTTTAAATAATGTGCTAATTATTGGAATGACGAATAGAAAGGTAATAACTTATTAGTTTGTTAAAAATATGTTAGTATGCTAAATATATGTCAGTATGCTAATAGTTTGTTAGTATGTTAATAACATTAGTAATAACTTGTTGGCATGGTAATAACTTGAAGGTATAGTACTACCTTTTTAGTTTTTAATATATGTACTTTTTATGATGCATGAGTTTCTATACAATGAAATTTGGATATATCGAATCTATTGTTATGACCGAATTGATTCGCTTTATCCGAATTCGCTGTATCCGAAAATCTGAAGTTAAGCCTGGCACAATATGACTTTTTCGTTTATTCGTTATAAGCGAAAATTCGTTATATCCAATGTGTACTCTATATGCAGATATCATTTATGGGTTCCTGTTGTTTTAAGTATATATATATAAATATGTAATAAAAATTTGATGAGTTAATTTAAATTGTCACCGAATTAAGTTGCTTTTTTCGAATTTGCTACATCCAAGAATCTAAACTTAGTTCATCTCAAGTAAAAATTTGGTGAAAGAGAATTTGCTATATCCGAAGTTTACCATTTACATATAGAGTGTAGATATTTAAATTTCTTTGTTATAAATATGTGCTTTGGTAGGATATGATTGATGATGCACTTTTAAGACCGGGGCGTCTTGAAGTACATGTCGAGATTGGACTTCCTGACGAACAAGGACGATTACAGGTTTTTTTTTATATTTTAGCACAAATTCACTAATTCTAAACTGATGTAACATTATTCGAAAAAATGTCCAATTTTTCATAGTAAATTCAGCAATTCGGAATTGATTTATTGAATTTTAGTTCTGAGAATGTTAATTTTTGCCTTATTTGCCCTTTCTAAGGGCCTGTTTGCACTAAGATGTTATTTGACATATACTATACATGATGTATACATGGATATATTTCAAATTAGCTAAAATTTTATTATAATTTCACTTGTACATAAACCTTCAGAGAGCAATAAATGCTGAAATTGTTACAGCACATTGAAGTGGATCTTCATAATGATTCCATGTAATGTGAACAATTTTTTGAAATTCATTTGTGAAATCCTTGGAGATATCACAGTTTTGGCTTGAAAATCATAAAAAATGAGTTAGGAATGTGGTTATCTATGTAAACACTCGTGAAATGCTATTTGTTTGAATTAAACCAATCAAATTTGGTGGTAATATTAGATAGACTTGTTTTTGGATTCCTTTCACTTTTCTGCCCTTTCAGATGCACGTCTAAAACCTGTGTTTCGTTCAACTGATAAATGAATCCATAGGAAATGTTTCTATATTTAAACATAAAGTAGCTTTTCTTTCTTTTTTCTCATCTCGAAACATTTCTTTCTATACAGTACGATAAATATAAATATATGTGTGTATGTGCTTATGCCTTTCAATATGCTTAAATTGGTTTACATGCCTTTGAAGAGGATGAATGCCATATGTGTTTTATGCTGTATGGAGCGATAGAGAGAATGAACTCGTATTTGTTCTAGAAAATTTATCTGTACCTGCATTTTCAGCTAGTGGCTATTATACTGGATTTGTGTACTATACTAGTCTGCTTCAATATAAACATATATATATATATATACGTACATGATATATAAATGAGTACACTATCATGGCTAGGGATATTAAGGGTTTTCAAAATGAACTTTTCAAGAAAATTTCTAACGTTAAAATGAAAAGTAAGTAACTGATTTGTTTTTATAAGAATAGGATCTTTTCAGGCAACCAGCTTATCTCGGTAGGCTTTCTTTTCTTCTATTCAAATGTAAAATTATTCTGTGTTTAATGCCAATTTCCATGATAATCACAGGACTTTTCGCGTGTCAATCATCTGCTGTGTTTTGATTTTTAGCATCATAAATTAATATTTTTAGTTATATTTGAAAAAATGTATATTTCGAACTAGATAATAAATATTCATACTGGGAAGATGAAAGAGCATGGTAGAATTCACCGCGATGCGTTGGAAAATCTACCTCTACTGGCAAAAACCACTAAAAATTTTAGTGGTGCGGAGATTGAAGGACTCGTGAAAAGTGCCGCCTCTTATGCATTTCATAGGAGCGTTGATGTGAAAGACCTCTCCAAGCCAGTGGATGAGACAACCCTATGTGTTACGTGGGAGGTAATTTGACTTTGATCGACTCATTCGAATATAATACATGTGCTTTATATATGAATTTTTAAATAAGTGTCATAAATCTCTTTGAAACATGGTATATTTTTATATCTAGTATGAAAGTGTTTGATACGCATGTGAACTTCGGAGACAGCAAATTTAACGGGACCACTTAATGAATTTGTTACAAGCTAATAAAAATTTTTTTTGCACATTGCGCTATATATTTATGCTTTTCTATGTTGAGAATTTTAAGAGTAGCAGGATTTAGTGTGCTTCACTATCGTTCATATCTATGTATTTATGCATGTGTCTTGAATTATTTTCAATATATTTATATGTGGTTCTACATATGAATCTGTGTGTTTATATGAATGCAGGATTTTGAGCTTGCACTTGAAGAAATTCACCCGAAATTCGGAGCTAACAATGAAGAGTTATCTGCCTTATACAGGTAATTTATTTTGTATTGAATTGATTTATTGTACCATTTGACGAATTTCACTTAATTTTTCAATAAGCTTAAAACCCTTCATAAGTATTTATTCAAATATAAGGCATGCAAGAGTCTTCATGAGTGGAAACACGATATAAATATTTTCTCATATTTTTAAGACCCGGTCCAAAATGAATAGATTAGTATTTTTCAGGGTTTTTTTTAAATATAATTTGTGACTCTTCACCGATGCATATAGAATAGAAATATTATGAAATAAATGCTTGTTCTTATTATTGACCCAACAGGTTCTCAATATGTAACTTATGTGGCATCAATACTATACTTTTCATTATATTTTAGTGACAAAAGAATAATTGATTTACAGAACGACGATTGTTGCGCGCTATTAGGAGGCACTTAGGGCACACATATGCAAGCTGTTCGAATTGTTCACATTGCCAAAATTTAGTAAAAATTTGAATATTGGTGCGAAACAATATTTAAAAATGAATGGAATTGAACAATTTTGAGATTTATTCTTATTAGCTGATACAAATACTTCATCCAAAAATTAGGAATTACATCGAGGGAAGGGTAGTTTAGGCTACTTACTGTAGAAAAAAAACGTAACTACTGTATTTTTCTCTGTGATAATCTTACATTAATGTGTACACTTTTTTAGCTTTACTATCTATACATTTGTAGATGCACTGAAATGGACATATTATGTCTATGGTATATATGTTTAAATTTATGCATACATATGTACATATGCATGCTCCTTTATATGCAGGAATGGCATCGTTAACTATGGAGCAGCATTTGAGGACGTCGACAGTACTTTACGAAGGCTCGTTGATCAAACCCGTACAAGCGAAAGGACACCCTTGATGTCGGTGTTATTAGAAGGATCGGCATTTTGCGGAAAATCAGCTTTAGCTGCATGTGTGGCTGTTGAAAGCCGGTTTCCCTTTGTCCGGAAAATCAGTGCCGACGAAATGGTACATTTTCTTTTTTATACATGTATACAAATTGATACGTAGAACTTTCTGGTATGTACGTGCACTCGTTTACGTAAATGCTGCATATCATACTTTCCAGAATAAATTATCTTTATACTGATTAATGTGTAGCTGATACCTATATACGATTAAAATATATAATTTATAGCTGTAAATATATGTCGAAACGATATTATAATTATTAGAAAATAAAATTTCAATGTGTTATAATGTACACTCAATCATACAAAATATATAGATATGATAACATTTTACTTTTCAACCTTAGTTTTTCAAATGTTATTTAGATTGGGTTCTCTGAGGCAAGCAAATGTGCGCATATAAGTAAAGTTTTTCTTGACAGTTACAAATCTACGCTTTCATTAATTCTGATTGATGATATTGAGCGAATCATCGATTATGTCCAAATTGGGCCGAGATTCAGGTAAATGGAAGCTGTTTAAATTCTTTTGTACGTGTGAACGTCCAAAACCCATCTTGTTCAACTATAAAATTATTACTTTATACCTTTAAAGCTGCCAAACATTTAATGAAAATTTCTATTCTTTAGCAAATGAATTACTTATCTGACAAGTAAAAGTAGATTAAAGATAAATATATGTAACATTGGATGAGATTTGTAATGTATTTTTTGTTGTTACAGCAATACAGTGTTGCAGACATTACTCGTTCTCTTGAAGAAAGATCCACCGAATATCGGACATCGATTAATGGTGATGGCAACTACAAGTATTCCTCATTTGTTAGAGGATTTGGGAGGTCTTATACAGGCTTTTCATGTTTCCCTACATGTATCACAGGTGGGTTATAATTGCTGCATTTTAAGGAGCATGACTCTCAGGAGGTTGTATTCAAATTGTACACTAGTAGGGATTGTGTTGATAAATAGTACCCGAAAAGGGGGGGCTGTATTTGTATAGTAGACAAGTAGAGGTTGTATTCAAATAGTGCCTTTATAATTATTTATTGTACAGGTTGTATAACATTGTATGTAACAATCCTTTTATTCATTGCAGTATCTACTTCCACCTTAAATCTCAGCAGTAAATCTCTAGCTATTATATCACAAAACCTTTCGAGGATATCATTATGTGTTTATTTCAGTATATTTGTTCCTTGTTATAATTACAACACCGCTATTCATAACTGTTTCTTTTAATGCAGCTTCAAACTTCAGAAGAGATAACGACGGTACTTGAAAAGTTAGTGCCCATGAGTAAAGATGACATATTAAGCATCGCTGCCTCAATCACTCGGCCAATTGGAATCAAGCAGCTGCTTATGATTACTGAGATGGCTCGAAGTGACGAAGAAACTGTATCCTCAATTCGATTTTTAGAATGCTTGCATACGTGTGGATACTAATTGAAAATAATAATTAATTCTTATGTTAAATTTGTGGAAGTTTAAATTTATGTGGAAATTAATATAGTTGGAGGATTTTGCCCTAGAACATTGTTCAAATTGGCATGCAATTTTATTTTTTATTGATACATATATACTTATACCAAAATAAAAGATTTAGATGGACTTAATTGTGTTTCGTTCAATTTTTAGAATGCATGTGTAGGGGTACTGATATGACTATTATCTCTATTATTTTATGCATGCAATAAATAACTATCAAGGCATCTGCATGGTTTCAAAGAGAATGACAGCTGCTTCTCATTTCTGATCAAGCTGCCAAAATTTTTCATTTTGCACCTAAAACTTTTGCAAATCACTGGAGAACAGGACTAATTACAAGAGCAGTATTCGCCTTATAAAGATTTTTTTTTTATTTTTATTTTTTTCGATTGTAGTTAAGTATAAATAATCTTAAAACAACTGTTCGCTTCTATGAAGGCAAAAATTCAATCTTAATTAATTGGTTACTTGAAAATGTAGCTCGCTTGCAGTCAGTTTAGAAAAGTCTGTTTAGTATTAAACCAATCAATATGCTTTATCAAATTTCTATAGAGAAGTATATCCAATGATTTTATGCAAGATTGTTTTTCTACACTGAACTTTAATGATTCAGCCATTTACATCAATGAAGGTAAGAAAAAACCAGCTTGTTAGCATTAGATAATGAATGACGCATGAGTTAATTTTACTTGAAACCACTACAGTTTATCATTGTGATAATGCAATTTGTCATATCTCTAATTTTTCTCCAGAAAATTTTCTATTGCTTTTTTTAAACTTTGTATGCAGACTTGTCAGTTTTCAAATCTCTTCATTTTCTTTTAAAAAAAAGCTTTGGTTAAGCAAGGCATGTTGCATCCCGTTTCGATTATTCAAAATGTATCAACTGTATCTCTTTCAGCAGTATTGCAAAGGCCATCAGCCTCTGAATTTTTTCCTGTTGTCATTTTTCTGGTCTTGTCTTTTTTACTGATTATGTCCACTTTTTTGCAAGTTCATAATTTTATCATAAAGTTTTTTTTAATTTCTCTATCAGGATTTTTTACCTTTTCTGAAAAAATTCAAAAAGACCAATGAAACAAAGCATATGTCATGGGCACTAGTTTAATGATTTTTTAGGTAAACTTCTGAACAATATGCTTACAGTACTGCATCATATTTGGTAATCTAATTTTATCTTAATGTTTGTGTGATATACTTTGTGTGAAATACTGGTGATGTAACTTTTTTTTATTATGGAAGGTCCCCAATTGGAGAGCAAGTATCCTTGCCTTGTAGTTGTACTCTGTTCAGTGAAAAAATTTCTTTTTGAACTGCATATTTAAAGATTATTTCTGAGCCAATTCATAAGAACAAATTAACAAGGTGGAATCAATTGTGCTTCTCAGCTTTGCTATCATACTGCTACTTTTTATCTTCAAAAGACTCCAATGCCAATGAGTTGGTTAGTACAAAAAATAGTACAAGTCTCCTCTGCAAGTAATAAGAATTCCTGAACAAGCATTAGTATTTCTGGTTTCAGAGTCAAATAGTGTTATTTCCATATTTAAAGTAAAAGTTGTAACCCAATGAAATATACTTTATAAAATAATCTTGCCGAAAAACTTTAAATAGGTAATAAAAATCTTATTATCATGCGCAAACTTTTACGTATAATTTAGTTGAACTTCAAATTTTAGAATTGAACACATTTCCTATTTAGAATAGATACATCTAATTGAATTTCTAAAGCAAAAGATATGCTTCATGATACTAGTTGTCAGGAACTGGTTAATCAAATGTGTTGACTGAAAAAGGCCAGAGCTAACCAGGCAAAAGTATACACAGAACGATGACAAAATTCTAAATTTCTGTGAGGAATTTGAGCACAAAACAAGAAAAAGTTAACTGGAAACACATATTATTTAATGTTGTTGTTTCTGCCACTGAGTGGAAACAACACAATACAAAATAAACTGCACGAATTAAGTCAAATTATACTATCATCCGTACTGCTACTGTTGCTACCATCAATGTAGTACTGAATATGAATACTTACTACAAAACATGTAACAATGCATTTGTCCCAGTATTTGAAGAGTTTAGAACTGTTGCTTGATTCAAATCCCTGCAACTATATTTACTTAAGTCCGAACACTAGCATTAGATATTATATCATAACATAGTAAAATGGAGACACAGCATTTCATTTAATTGAAGTGACAAGTATCATTTGTGGTGATACTTGATAATGACAGCAAGTAAATGTAACATACATAAAAAGTGAGATTTTTTTTCAAAATAAGTAGTGAAGATACTTGTTAGTAAATAAGTGCAAATTGTATTTCGTTACATTACATTGTTTACTTTGGTGCTGGATATCCCCTTGAAGCCATAGATTTCAAGGCAGAGATGAATCCATAAACGTAAATCAATTTACTACTTGTTTTTTTCATAGCATTTTTAAATGTTGCATCATGAGGTATAAAAAATATTCAAATGAAATAAAAATATCTTAGATTCAATTGACCTAGCAGCGTCCAGTCTCTTTAGAAAGCATGTCAAATTTCAAACTTGGAGTATCCTGGTTGGCTAGTGGTATGTGAGGTAATATGTAATGCCGAATCGTATTCGGCCGGCCGGCAGCCTGAAATTTTTTTGTCAATTCAAATGTTCCCGCCGTTCCGTTAATTTACTCAATGATGACATTGATCAAACATGTTTGCATTTATAAATATTAAGTGAATAGGCTACGAATCATCGTTGATATAAGCCGAAGGCATATCGAATCCGATATTCATGGCATCGATGAAACTCAAACGCCAAATCGGCGCCACATTTAAAATGCAAGGGCTTCAACTTACTGGTCCAGCGATCAATGAGATTGCTGCCGTCGTTTCCAATGATGAGGACATTAGCAGGGTTCTGGGATCTATCTTAGAAGCTTTGAAAAATAAAATTGAACGAAAGGAAATTCAAACCATAATTATTGATGTAGACGAGGTTTCATCAGTTATTGCCGATTTATGCCAGGCTACTGAAGACTTTGAACGGAATATCTTTAGTGTCATTGGGGCGTTTGAATGCGCCAAAATATGTTACGATCCTGCTCGTAAAGTTTTGAATCTTGAAAGCGTGAAGAATAATTCCTCTGTACTCTATGGGGGCCCTGCGGCAAAAGCAAAAATGCTACGAGAGAGACTGTTACTAGCAATGCAAAGAGTTGCAAGAAATGAAATCTTTCGACCTCCAGTAACTTCATCTAATAAGAAGGAATACCTCAAGGTAGCTATCCAATCTTTCTAGAATATTCAAGGCGATATGTATATGTGTATAAATTTTTTATTTATCTCAATTCCATCCTCTCCTAGCATGAAACATTGGCTATCAGATTATACCAAAATGAGTATTGTTGCATCACATGTATCATCTCTTATTGGGCAAGCAACAGTTGATGCAGTTTTCGTGTCATGAAAACGCTTACACTTGAATGTATAGCATAAAATTAATATTATATCGACTAATGATAAAATTAAACAAAATAAATCACATGGTAAATTCTATTGTATAAACTTGCTTGAGAAATTTTTCATAGTTTCCGAAAATAATTGCATAAAACCAAAAACATACGTTCTAATTCAATCAGCTTTTTATTTTGTCATATTGGCTGTCCGTGCACAATAATTCTCTTTAACTCTTTTCCATACTGTAATAGCTGCCAGCATTTTTGTTTGGGAATTTATATGATGTTTTTTAAATTCATAAAATTTTATTGTACTCTAGTGAATGGACGTTTGAAATTATTTGAAATGAATCATATAGAGATAGTAAAGAATTTGAAAAATGAGAAGAACAAGCAACGTAACATTAAACATTGAAGCACTTAATTATATCTTAGCTATGTTCAAGAGGCATATTCTGCAGCTGCATACTCAGAAATATAATGGCTGGAATACTATATCGTTTATTATAGTAATCATGGACTAGATATGACTAGACATTTTTGATTTCAAATATGTGGCTTTTTGTTCTTGCTTGGTATAAAATTCAATCAACATTTAAAAGGCCAATTTGCGTGTATCTGACCTTCTATGTCTTTAAAGATTTCATCATTAGACAACTTGCTCGGTACTCATGGGAAGAAATGCGTACTCGGAATATTAACACAACCGAAACAAGCAAAATACTACATTGAAGATTTGACTTGTCACGTGCCAATAAATTTCGATAAAGCTGATTATTCCGAAGGCCTGTTTACCGAGAATTGTATAGTCATTGTTCATGGTGAAATGCATGATGGAGTTTTCCATGTTTACAATGTAAGCCTTTATTTTTGAATGCTGTATAAATAAATAACTTCACATAGAATTGTTGATATTTTTCTTAAAATATTCTTCTACAAGATTTTTCTCCTACAATATTCTTTAATTTAGTGTTTTATGTATTACCAATGTGCATATATGAATACGGAAGAATTATGCTTATGAAATTCGAAGGTCTAATTTCAAACTGGTCTACACACATACATATTACGCAAGCATACCTACGAAATATGTTATAAAATTTTATTTATAAACTAGGAGATGAACTTTAATCTCTATAAGTTTGTTTTCTATTCGAAGATGGAATTTCCACCCATTGAAAGCAGAGCAGAAACAATGAAGTTGCTTAACGTTTCCGACCCTTTTGGTACAGATTTGTCCCCCCAGCAAATGAGTTACATGAAAAATATGGAAATAAAATCAGAAGAATGTACACTTGTGATACTATCAGACGTCAATTTAAATAGGGTAAGTAATTTATTCTCTACATAGTACAAATTTTTTAACTGTGATAGATTTCAAGTTGAGTATTGTTCTAGAAGTTTGTTCTTTAATGGCATATTCGAGTAATTGCTAGTATACTGGATTGTATCCTATACTACTCTGCTTTGATATATAAACTAATATATGCATACATGTATGCATACATACATGTATGCATACAAAGATAATGTTTGATGGAAAACGAGATTATGATTCATATTGACCTGAACATGATATTTTAGTACTATATACAATCAACCAACGAATATATTGACTATTTCTTTATTTGAAGGTGGCTGTTTTGGACAAGCTTCGTGTCATTTTTGAGGGTTTTTCTGGGTCAAATTTAGAGCCAATATTTATTTTCATGGGCAATTTTTCTTCGATGCCAATGAACTATTCGAGAGAAAGCACCGAGCAAGTGAAGGATAATTTTGATGCATTAGGGAATCTTATCAGTGTAAGTAAAACATACATACATTCATGCATACATAAACACTTCTATCGACAAATGTACAAAATCAAAATATTCGTGCACTTCATTTTTTTCAAGTGAGTACTATCTAATTCCCCACTGAAACAAATTTTAAAGCAAATTCCTATTTTTATGAATTTTGTTGTATTCTTTTTTTAATACACTACACAATTCAATAGAGGAAGTACAGATTAGGTTGGAAGTAAGTTATCAAATTCAAAATTCAAATAGATTCTTCCTTGTCCGCTCACAGTGTCATGCACAGTTCTACTTAAACAGTTCAGGTTCAATAAAATTACATCATTCGTATATGTATATATACTTGTACAAAATATTTCATTTTTAAACAATATATTAAAATATTGCTTTACGTTTATTTCATTCAATGCTGTTTATGCAGTATTTTCTTTTTTTAAGGAATTTCCTAATTTGGCAGAAAAATCCAAGTTTGTCTTCATTCCTGGGCCTAATGATCCTTCTGTGATTGGTGGATTAACTTTGCCGAGGGGTCATTTACCGAAATACTTTACTGATACGCTACGTAAGAATGTGAAAAATATACATTTTGCTACTAGTCCGTGTAGACTCAGAGTGTTTACGCAGGATATTGTTCTAATTCGTGATGACCTTTTGAAAACGATGCAGGTATACATGTCTATATGTATCCCTAGGTTTTAAAAGTATTTGTGTCATACTTGATTCTATATTGTAAGTGATCTGTACATTTGTAACTAATTCTTTTTCAAGATCAGTTCTTTTCTAATGTACAGTGAGATATTTTGCAATTTTTCAACATCATTTTTACCTTAAGTTCATGCATTTTTTAAAATCTAAATTTGATGGCCTAAATAGAGCTTTTTAAAAAATGTTGCGGATATACTGTTATAAATCCGAAAATTATATTCGATACAGGTGGAAGCAATAGAATACTTTTTTCAATCCTGTCAGTTATATGGTCTCATGGAGATTCCATACGAAACTAATTGCCTTGTAACGTCACTTTGGTGTTTGCTAGTATGAACATATTTCTAAAGTGTACTATATAGTAAAGATGTAAAAAGGAGTATTGAAAATAATATTTAAGAATAATAAATGCATCTTTTGAACAGCAATGAATAAGCGAAATCATGGGATGACGACTATTCAGCTCATTATAATATCATTTTTGTTGTGAGGTTAAATATCCGTGTAGTTCATGTGCAACTGAATTAGAAGTGACAATGAATTCTTAGTACTTCTTCCAACATAATGGTCATAATAAGCATATTTCACACTACCGCGTCGTCAACAATCCGTAGATCGTAGACTTCAATTTTTCTATTATGTTTGGACACTTTGAACAGTTTTACACCTCTTTCTTATTATAATGGTGACGTACATACTCATATGAAATGCATATATTTTTTTCATACCTTTTCTTGTATGAATACATATGTAAATCATAAACTTTGGATATAACGGATTTTCATTTGTAATGAATTAATGAAGAACTGACATTGTTCCGAGTCCAGTTTCAAATTTTTGGATATAATGAATAAACTCAATGCTCCCGACAAATTTGTAATATTGCAGTTTACTGCACACAAGAAAGAATATTTTTGACTTGAAAAAATATATTTTAGTGTAAATTTTCTTCTTTATGACAGAGACATTGTCTTGTCCAACCAAAAGAATCAGAAATGAATATGTCAGAACAATTAGTAAAGACTTTACTGGATCAAGGGCATCTATCGCCGATAGCTTTATCAATTCGACCGATTCACTGTGAATTTGATTCTGCATTAAGGTATGTAAAATTCCGATGTAGCGATTCTGATTTTAACAAGTTTTCATTAGTAAATAAAATAAAGTCATATCGGGTCAAGTTAGCAGATTTTTGGATATGCTGAATTATTTTGGTAGCCCCGATAGATTCGTCATATCCGATGATTACTATGAATCTGACGTATTGCTACCTTGACCTCGAAATCTATAATAGATGAACAGTCGTACTAAAATTGCGTTGATTTATATAAAAGAATAAATGTATTGTGCCTTTTTCATGATCGTATGACCTTTCACTGTGGGCATATTTATGGATTAGATGTAAATTACTCATGTTTATTGTGTCTTTTTCCTTAACTTATTTACCTTTCGCTATGGATCCAGACATATGTTCGTGCAATGGAATAGTGTTTTGTGCCTTTTTTGTATCTTTATCCTTGATTTTGAATACATATATATGTATATATATATATATATATATATTTATAGATTGCAGTAAAATTGCTTGTATTCATATAAATGAAGTCTATTTTGCATCTTTTACTCATAATTATGTCAAAAATGGACTTGTTGCTTTAGAAAACAAAATCAAATTAAAATTTATTATCTATCTGAGTAAAATATGATAATAAAGTAATTGATGCATAAATTTTGAAACTAAAAGGTCAATAATAAGTTCAACATGTTTTTATTTCATTTTATTGAATTTTTTCTTGGATGAAATTGTTATTCATAAATTCTATAATTTGCTCTACAATATCTATCAAGTTCTTTATTAAATTTATATCTTTACCTCAAAATTAATATTGTATAAACATATAAAGAAGCTGCGCACTTAGATAGAAATTAATTCATTGTTGGCTATAAAATGCACTTACATGTTCGGTAACTTTGAGGCTCCAACTAAGATTTTTTTAATTGGCTGAGTTCTTACACTTTTGCTCATATATGGTAAAACGTATTTATTGATATCAAAAGTCCATGCATTTTTTAAATGAATATTTTTAGATGTAACCGAAATACTAATTCTATTTTATGATGACATTTTATGGATTTGTTAGGTAAAAAAATTGCATAACTACTTCACTTGCGATGTAAAATTACTTCACCATTGATACATGGATGAATGTATGAGTGGATTAGGCTTTAAAAATGAAGACGTAGGTATATTTGTTTTGTAATTAAATTTATAAATTTACTTATAAATTATGTTTTTCTATATTTTTTTAATGTACACGTATATGCTTTCGGAAGGGAACGATTTGAGGTAGTTAAGCTCATATTTTATTGAGTTCATTAGAATTTAATCGTAGTAGCTCTTCATGAAAAATCCGTGACTTTATTTTATTGGGTAATTTTTGTTCCTTTCTGTCCAGTTTGTATCCACTTCCACATGTGTTAGTGCTTGCAGACTATGCGAATCAGTATAAATTACATTATAAAGTAAGTCTTTAATATTTTGAACAATATTATTCTACTATTAAAAGATAACTTTGTTGATCTGTATAATATATGAACTGTAAGTTGAACTGTGAATTGTCCAGAGAAGCTTAAAAATCCATTGTAATTGGAATTGCTGATAACGATCGTGTAAATACAAAAATTGAGTTGAATTGTAAGCTCCTATAAATTGAGATGTGTACATGTTGAACAATGTTGTCCAATAATGACAAGTTCATAGTATATCATATTATGCATTTTAAATATCTAGCACGAAAATGTCAGTTACAAAAAATTATTTTCGAAATTAATCCTTGTGCAATTAGTTATATCGTATCAAAATCGTTCGAATGAGGAAATTTTACAATATGAATGTACACATTTTCAAAGCAATGTCAACCTTTACAATAAAATTTTACATTACCTGTATGTTTCATATAATTTCTATTTTTTTAATTAGAATTATGTTACTCTAGATTTTTCTGAGTTTTTAAAGTCATTAGCAAAGCCGAGTAGATATCATCGTATGGAATCCATTCAATTCCAAGTTTGAACTCCGACCATCTTCCCCGTATACAATGCCTCAGTATTATATTCAACTTTTCCTTGGTGTCCAGAATTTTATATTATTCCATTTTTATTAAAATGGATCATTTCAATCGAACACCAAAGCATTCTATTCGAATAAAATGCTGAATTGGAATAAATTATTCATGTTACTATGATTAGAAGATATCGCATTATTCTAGCAATACAAGGCCTATGTGTTGTAGTCGATGAAATATGGTAATCCCATCGTGCATATAACCATTGAGTCTGAACATTGTATTAGCATGTGAACTGATTCAAAAGAGCGTACTCATATTTGAATTCGATGCCACCGTAACTATGGATTTATATTTTAATGGTTAAAATACCTTTACTGTCAATCATACCTTCTTATCACATCATGTTTGCACTGGTTTTGTAATAAATGAATAAAAACAAAAATTGTATTTTTTATATAGAATGAAACATGGGCAGTGAATCCTGGAAGCTTCCCTACGGATTACTCATTTATTTTGTACAGACCAGCCACTGGCGATATTGAATTTTCATCATGTTAAGTATTATAGCATCGTATTCAAAGAAGTGCTTTATTTTTATATACCAAATTACTATTTAATTTGAAATTATTCGATTTGAATCGAAAGACTATACGAAAATCGTGCAGTTTTTCATGATATGTATATTTTTTCCATATAAACTACAGTAAATTTCGGATGTAACAATTTTGTTTCTGAAAGTCATTATACCTGAAAATCTGAAATGGAATTTGGAAACAGTGCGACTTTTTTGTATATTTGCTGTAATCAAAAATTAGTTAAAAGTGAATATTCGACTCTTATTGTATTTGCCATACTTATAGCATGTTCATAAGAGCTTCGATAATTGTGGAACCAGTGGTTTTGCTATTAGTCAGGGCCAGTTGCATCAACCAATATAAACTGCTGAATCTCACCAAAGATCGGATTTAAAACAAAGAATAATTTTTTCACAACTTTCTATATGAAAAGCAGATTATATAGGATATTTTTCTTTATTAAAATTTTTGTACGTACTAAAAAAGTATCAGGTTTTATTGGTATAAACAATTTCCGCCTTGAAATCTCTAGATAAGTAAAAATAAGAAGAGCAAAACTGATTCTTGACCCAATCCTTAAATGAAAACCAACAGAAATATAATCTTCACATTTTCAATAAATTGAATAGATCAATATATATACGATACCTAAAAGGATTCTAGCCTGAGTAAAGAGTATTCAATATAGATGCAAATAGTAAATATGTGATGTAATATGCTGTATAGTCGCATATTATGATATACATAATGATTTCATCCACGTCAGAGATTCATATTAGAATATAATCAACAAAAGTCTCAGTTTTAATGTAATCATAATTAAAATAAGTTTTGAATTCTTGTTGGCAGATGCTAACATTAGGATGAAAAAAGAAAGGCATAATAATATGATATACTTGTTATACCTTTTTATGGACAATGTAGCTCAGTCGAGGGGTTGAAATCCAATGCATGACAGAGGGCAAACAAACAGTAAAGAAAAAAAAGATACAATATGTAAAAATATTATTAAACTTTAGAAGAATGAACAAAAACACAAAACTGAACAAATAAACATGTTCCCGCTAGCTCCTACAGTATACCTCTTGAAGTGCCCTTGAAACTGGCTCTCTGGTGAATCTTGCTGAATCTTTTACTCCACAAGTAAATGCAATAATTTCTATAGGTATGCTTGTAACTATTCAAAAGTTATTTAAGCAATCCTTAGAAGTTATCTTTGATGGAAATAAAGCAGGGTAACTGATTATACAGCCAAATCAAGCGGAAATATAGTCTTGATGATGATTCTGGAATAATATCTAACCAGTCAAAACAGTTTAATTTAGAATAGAAGATGGTAATGAAGTTTTAAGAGAACATGATGAAAAAAGGGTCAGTCTTTTGTCAGTTAAGCTGGTTACATGACTATTCGGAAAATGATCAGAGATTTCCAATTAACACTAAGAAAGATGACACGTGGTAAATTGTAAAGGTGTAGGGCAAAGGAATCCATTAAGGATTATGACAAAGGTTTTCACATGAAGGATTTGTTATTAAGGCGCAATGAGGTAAAAGAAGCAAAAGGTGAGTAAAAGCATAGGCAAAATATAACTGGAAAAATTGGCAAACATTGGCAAACATTGGCAAACATTTGCAAACAGACAAACATAGTTGAGCAGTTATGCCGTAATAATTTAAAGAGATAGCAGGACTGGCAAGTATCCTTACAGCTAGTATAAAGAAAAATATTGAACTTAAATAAGCCTTAATCAGAATGATAACATTCCAATACTCTGCTCTGCACATTTTCTTCATGTACATTATTTTCTTTGGTATGATTTAAAATTAACTAATTTTATTTCATACACCCAAATACTCCTAGTTTAACAATCAACAAGCAAAAACTTGTCCCCATTGAGTAGTTGTACAAACCAATAAATATAACACATGTAGACCGGATGTCAAAAGGTATACAAGAACACATGTGCAGTTAAAGTATATTAGCTCTTCATTTAATGTTGCCAAGAATGAATCTTGTCAAGACATTACAGGTTAACAACTTTCATACAAAACAATTTTAGTCTAATACAAATGATAATTTGAAACAGCAACATAACACAAATAGAAAATATGATGTAATAGATCAGTTCCTGACAGTAACCTACAGTTGTAAATCATATCTAGAAGATTTTGTTTTGAAGAGGTTAATCTAAATATAGTATTATAATGTAGCATTTTTTCCTTATTATGTTAAATATCATAGTTTAAACTATCTACATTAAATGTACATAAAAGTTAGACATATGCATAGCATGCTCATGTATCAGTGCATAGCATACTCATATCTCAATGTATTGCAGGATCTTCATAGTAATCTTCCTGTCTTGCAAACAAATTTGTAATTGTATTTCACTTACTACTATATACGATCACTTTGTTACATATTTGCTTATTAGAGATGCATTCTTATATATGCACCAATATGTTTATATTAGTATGTGTAATAATGATGCTTTCATCAAATGAATTGACTTTATTTGCAATACTATGTATACAAACTTTCTTAAGCATTAAATAGTTGTAAATTAATATGTTTGCAAAAGTATGTAGCACAATGATGCATGATGCATAAATCAGTATAAATACAAATTTGCTTATGGTTACACCAGAAGTATAAATTTCAAATTCAATATTTAAGGCAGAAAGCTTGATGACAACAATCACCCATGCATTCTAAAAAACTTTTAAAAAGTTATACAAAACTTGTCACCATTAGAGTAGAGGTACATTGATAGTAACATACATGATAAAAAGTAACAATAGGAATTGATACAATAGTAATAAAAATCAATATGGTTTTATTCATGAAGCTTGAATTACAGAACAGTTTTGGAATTCTTGAAATAGCTGTAGAAAAAACCTACCAAGTACTTGCCAACAAACTGCATAGTTTAAGAAATTCACTCTCAGAGCAAATTTAGTCCCACTAAAAAAATCTTCAATATATAATTGTACCAAAATGATGATCATCTGTAAAAATCGGTAAATGATATAAAAAGTGAAAATACATCTCACATATTTTTTGCACATCATTGCCCATGCTTTAGGTTTTTTTGCTCCAAACATGAACAGAAGTAATCAAGCAAAATATGAAAATTGGAAAGTTATCTACTATTGTATACATGCAGTAAACTTGATCAATGAATGTATGTCTAACAACAAGGCAATCTTAATTCGGTTCCTTCAAGCTATGGAGTTCATGTATTCTGACCATACTGCTCCTTGAAACAAATGAAGTTCTTCACATTACCAGAGAGTAGATTTTAACGTTTACATAGTTTTAGACAGCAGCAGTATTTTCAAATCATATATGATGCCATTCAATGCATGTGTGTCTTAGTTTGAAGCAAATGATTAGATAAAATAAGTAATAATCAGGGCAACAAAATTAAATTGAAATTTTTTCTTGGAGATTCATGTAGCAATAATTTATTGATACTTTTTATTATACTTGTTGGATTTGATAAAGATAGACAGATTTAAACTCTACGTTGGGTAAATCCTTTGACTAAAGTTATGAAAAAAGCCCGTCAAAAAGCTTCTATCGCCCAAAAAATTCTATTGCCCAGAATAGAAGCGTATAAGTTGAACTCGGTGCTGACAATGTTTGAAGTGGCTCAGAATGAAGAAAATTTTTTTGATATTGCCCCACTTTCCGAAAACTTATAAAATACTATAAGAATCTGAATGATTTATTCTGAATGAAAATATATTGTAACAATTTATTTTCTGTGCCTAATATTTAATTAAATTTTATGAGACTACGCTGGTTTTCAAATTTTCTATAATTGCATGGCCACTGAATAAACTTAAACTACATGAAAAAACATGCTTATTTCTTTAAGTGCGATGAATTATTTGGTCAAAAAGTAAACACAGATATATCTTAAAACGCAAAGTTGCTTCTTAATGACTAATCGTCTTCTCTGCGTAAATTAAATTTTAAGGAGAAAAAATAGCTGGGTTATAGCTGTGAGATTTAACATTAAGTAGGCATTCGACACAATAGATTCTATTGCCATTTACTAAGATGTGCGTAAGTGGATCCTGAAGATATAAATTTTATGCGTGCAATCATAGTTCTGCTAGTAATGAAATAAAAATCGTAAATTCAATTCAAAATGAGACGAGACAAAGAAATATCAATAACAATATTACAGTTGGTTATATCTTAAACTTAAAAGTCCAAGTTCCAAAAGCAAAGTGTCTCGCTTAATTCACATGGCGATGCAACCTATGTTAAGTGGCGTCTTGTACAGTCCGAGCTCGATGACTCAGTCTAACTCCGAATATCAGAAATTGCGCGGACGTCCTATATCAGATGTGTGGAAGAACTTTGATGATGAATTCGCGATGAGGTTAAAAAATGGGATATGCAAGCACTGTAAGAAAATGGTAGGCTATCACAGAAAAGTCGCCAGCGCCCGAAACCACTTAGCCAGAAAATGTCCTGAGTTCGGTGCATACATGAGAAGCATTCCAGTTGACGAGCGTCCAGAATGGTTTAATGAAGCTATGGCTGCTAAGCGCGTGAAGTCAGAATTGAGGATATCAAAAGAAAAGCGGCCTATGATACGCCAGGTAATGATAATAAATGTTGGACATTGTCTTTAAACTTTAAGGGCAATCACGAACCGAGCTTTTAATAATTAAAGACAATTATAGCAGTTAAAGACAAGTTTCACCTAACTTCATCTGGAGTTTAACAAGAGCTTAAATACTAATACAACTTTTCTTTCGTTCTCAGTCTAGCGCATTGCCCTATAGCTTAGTGACCATGAGTGAACCAAAATTTCGCGAGCGAGAGCTTGGAAGGGAAAGCAACTTTCCGATGATATCTGTTGATGACGCTCTTGCTATTGTTCTTCACGAAACAGAGACGTTAGCCCCAGTAAACATGCTTTTGAATGACATTCCATTAGGTAGAATGAGCAAAGCCATTCTATTTGTGGTAAATGTATTCTATTTTAAGAACTTTTTATTGTAGATTTTGGTTTTAACTCTAACGAATTTTTTACAAGTCTATTAGTAATAACTAAAGATTCTTTATATTTAACAATATAAAGTTGAACAATGATGTAATTATACCAAATAGTGCTTTATATGCATATTGTTAGTACTTTATTTCTATTTAATAACTATACATTCTTGCAAGTTTTCTTTAGTCTTTAACAAGCATATTCTTTACCTGTTAATGGAAATATGGCTTTTTCTATTTTTAATTTACTATAAATTCAATACATTTCATTGCAATCATAAGATATATTTTACCGCTCTACCAGTATCAGTCATTCGTACCATTAGCTATGGGTGAATGACTATACAAACTTATTTAATCGACAATATGATGCTTTTGGTCATGTGGGTCTGAATGTTTACAATACCTTGCAGTGAAATTTGCTCATTATAGCTACTGAATTTTATTTCTAATACTCCAGGAATATATCATGAATTTTCTTCTATTTCATTGCTTTGTAGCAAAGTAAGAGTTCATTGGAAGTTTCTGATACATTTAATAGTGAAGGCACTATCGAACAGTTTCAAGCATTACTCATTAGATTGTAAGAGAGCTCTAGGGATTAAATTTTACTGTAAAACTTCAGCTCCATATAGTCACCTAATTTTTCAAAAATCATTTGTACAATATGTGTACACCAAATGTATGCATAAATGTATATTATACATCAATTCTTGAGTATATGCACGCTTTTTATATTGGAGGGAAGGTGCATGGGGGGTAGAATAAATTTCATTTAATACTCTCAATATACATATACGTACATGTATGGAGACCTTAGCGGTACACACTGATGTGCCATCTGTATACAAGTGTCACATAAATCCTCTGTTCCAAGTACAAGTTTGAATTCTGGGATTTTGAATTTGGTGTTTTTAGTGGTATCGCTTTATTAAGAGTTCATATCAATTTATTATATATTATTAAAGAGCAGATGAATCATTAAGTTTAAGTAGCAGGTTTTCTTGAATTGTTACAAAGAAGGTGCTGAATATGGTTGAATTCTACTCTGTGGCCGGCATTATCTACTTATTTTAGCCGAATTTCAAGTTCATTATTTCAATTGGAATAATAACACTAAAATAACTCCATTTTTTATAATACCTAGTTGGCTGTTAGCTGTAAGTTGTTTATTACAAACTATCCAACGAAGAGTTTTTATATATTATGTGTACACCGGTATACCGCCAATATCTTCATGTGCTATTTGAATAGGAGCAACATTGGCAGTTGATGTGGTTGCGAGCGAGCCTATGCCACCCTTCAGAGCATCGATAATGGATGGCTATGCTATAATATCCTCTGACACATCTGAAGGCGGAGTAGTCTTAGAGGTGGTTGGTAGAATTACTGCCGGCGTAGATTCAAATTCTATGGTAATACAACATGGACAATGTGCTTACATTACCACTGGGGCTATGCTACCGGAAGGGGCTGATGCTGTAATTCGGGTGAATCTGTTTATGATTTTACTAATCCCTAAATTTTGATGCGTGAAAATGTAATGATATATCAGCAGTAAGCTACTTAAAACTCGTTCTGGAATTTTTAACGACTAAATCTTTATTTACAATAAGATATATTACAGAACGAGAATAATTAGAGTTACCTACCGAAAAGAACAATTTTTCAGTGCTTTTTGAAATTATTCTAAAATAAGTACATCTTATAAATAAATCGATTTTTTAAAAAGAATCAATATCTCGTAGCTTTTCACGTAACCCTCCAATGGACTCCTTTTATTGGTGTTTGAATCTTATTTGAAACGTGATTCTTTTCAGCTTTGCTTCACAAAAAAGTAAGCGCAGATTCAACTTTTTCTTTGTTTTTCAACATCTTCAAATTCCATAGCATTCCTACATGTAATATCAACATATTATTGTAGGCATTTTTTTACCTTTAATGGTCTGTACTAGCCATTCAGTTAAACAAGTACTCTAGAGAATATGCTTCAAGTCGATCCAAATGCATTTTACAGAATATGCTCTCGATATGAATAATCCAATATATTTAATATAGTCTGTGCTATTGCATTTAATTTTTCTGTATTGAAGCGCAGCAATTTAGCTTACAATAATTGTTCTTTTTTCACCCATGTGTATTAGTAAATCATGGGCTATAAAATGTCAAATACTGTATCAGTTCAAGAGAATTCTCTCATCAAAGGGTACAATATCTCTGCAATTAAATTTCTTAAAACCATGTCTGAATCAACATTTTAAGAGTAATTTTAACCAATGAAACAAATGTACCTTTCGTATTGTACTACGCTCTTAGAAACACAATTGAAATCGAGTAAACTTGTACAGTAAACTACGGACTTAATGTAGCTATTGTGGCTACCGAATTAAATCGTTACATCCGAAGTATACGCAGTGTATAACTAACCTAAATTGCCCTAATTCGTTTGATATTTCATACTTATGTCCTATGAATAATTGCTACAAACTATTACATACTGCGGTGGCTAAGTCCAATTTATTATGGTTCTTGTTGAGTTTCATACTTTAAAATGCGATTATTGCAATGTTCGGTATGACTAATTTTACAGTGCTTCTGGTTAAGTTATCTCAATTAAAGTGGAATCTTAAGGATAGGAAAACTTATGCATAAGAAAGAGAGAGAGTAATATTAACTGTGAGTCATGAAAAATACATCTTCGGCTTAAGATGCTTCAGAGCAATATCCTAAAATTTCTATGGCCGTATTTAACTGTAGGCTACTATGCAATAAATGTAAAGTCAAATAATCAGAAAGGATATAAAGAATGAATGGCTGGCGCTATCTTTGATACTTCTATGCTATCTGCACCTAATAAAAAGAACAAAATTTAATATTTTTCTTCAGTTTTACAGCATTTTTGTGTTTCATGGATATCTGTCTTACCTTTATTTTAACCATGTTAATAATGATCAAAAAGAAAATTGGGGATTGAATAGAAAAGACTAATTCAGATACATTTTCATGTATACAAATATTTTGTTGTTGGTACTGATATGTGAAGCTCAACCAGCAAAATTGCCATTGAATCGAATAGAAAACAAGTTGGCAATATTAGAAGCTATGATATCTGTATCTTTCAAAAGTTCAAGAATTTTAGTTCAATGAAGAATTTTTCAAACTGTTAAATTTTTGGTCAAGCAATAAAAAGGACCTTTCAAAAGTATTAACTAAGTGATGTCATATGAAATACATAAAATCTAAGCACTTCGCAAATAATTGTTGGCTATGAAAAGCTAGGAATTAACTTCAAAATTATTGGTCGATATTTTACTAGTATCAACCTTACTATTAGGTTGAAGATACTCGGGGGACTTCAGGCGATCCGCTCATTTCGAATCCCGATGAAAATTCTGTGGAAATTTGCAAGAAAGTTCCCGTTGGAAATAGTATTCGGCCGATAGGAAGTGACATTAAAATGGGAGAAATTATTCTTGCAGCTGGAATGACCATAAACTCCGCAGAAGTATGTGAATTACATAAAATATTCTGTATAGAACGAATCTGTCAAGATCACAGAATTTATTCTTCATTTTCAAAATGCGTTGTATCCGAAAATCTGAACATGTGACAATTTGACATTTTTGTTTGTTCATTTGAATTCTTTAAGAGCGAATCTATTATATCCGGAATTATTTTATTGGCATTTACATGCAGACATTTAGATTAAATGCACTACATAATTATTAGCATTCGAAAAGTATGCATTTCGTATCGGTATTAGACTACATTTTTCAAAACTTCTAGTATTAATCATCATATTCAATCCTTAAATTATTTATTTTTTCTTAATATTTTTTATGGTGACTTGATTACGCTGGTGCAGTATTGTATGGTAAATGGAAATTGACTACTATTTACTTTAAAAATTTCGTTTAAAAACTGCAATGAAAATCATGTATCGTCATTTCATTTTAGCTTAATATTTCAAGACATGCATGAATACTAGTAGCATTTCTTGTAGTAAATGATTATTAATGGCCTATTCTACAGTTTCAGTTTTATTACATGTATTGAGCTTGGTTTTTTGTCAGATTGGCTTGCTTGCAACTTGTGGAATTACAAATGTTTCCGTTGTTTCAGTACCGAGAGTCGGAGTTTTGTCTTCTGGAGATGAGTTAGTGGAGCCAGGTACATTATTTTTTTCCTTTCGATAATGATCTGTTAGAAAGAATAATTATTGAAAGGTCACGCTGGAATTATTATATTTATCTGAATTTAGCATTATTTTACCTTTTGCTAAGACTATAGCCATCGTGATTTTTTTGTTTTGCGGGGTCATTCCTTTAAAGTCAATTGTAAAAATTGCCTAAATTTTCATTGCAGTTGATTTTTTCTAGTACTGTAACCTCTGGGATATCAAAAAATATTTGCAACTGCCGAAATCGGATCAATCATAAAAACTTTCCTAATTTTTTCTCAGTTTCAAAAGTCCTGGAAATATTAGACCTAAGTTGACAAGAGACACTAAAAGCAATGAATCATTTGAAAATGTAGTTGAATTATTAGATATTTTAAATAATTATCTGAAAGTTCAATCTAGAACTGTTACTTTTGGGATGGATTTTGGGGCGACAGAGGAATGCCAAAAAAACATCGTAACGACTGGAATTTATTTGCTGATATTACTTAAAGGATGAAAGTAACTAATATTCGAATTTTGGATAAGCATTCTTCTGCACCTGAGAAGAATTTAGCCAATCTTTTTGATTTGCTCTAATAAATTGATATCACTGAACGGATTCCGGTTGTTACTGCGTCTTTTGGGTTGCCGTTTTTTAATTTAAACCTATCCAAAGGTAACGGTTCTAGAAAAAAAAGGCAATCTGTAGTTTCATTCAGATAATTAGAATAATTTTAGTGTGACCTTTTGTTAGAGAATCAGCAGATTATATTGAACACTTTTGAAAAATAAGTGGTCATAAAACTTATATGTATAGGGTAATAATTTTAAGAAGGAAATTGTACTTAATAAACAAAAAAATCATGTTTTAATGTGTAAGTTGTTTTGAGTTGTGGAGTTTCTATCAGTGCCATCAAGTGATGTGCATGCGGCACGAATTATTGAGCTGCCACATGAAAAGTTGATTAATTATTTAACTGTTATTGGAGACATGAAAATTTATTTGCAAATGTTAGAATTTACATGATTTGCTAATTTTGACCAATGAACTGTTCATGAGGAGAGAGGTTGATGTTGTATAATGCGCTGAAAATATCTAGTAAACTAGATACTATATTGGCAACTTCTTTGCAGACTCGATGGAATCATGTAGTGTTCTTGAATGTTTTAGAATAATGTTGGTTTTTCAAGATTTCCGCAGATAATATCACTGTTTGCTGCTATGAATATATGCATTGGTATCGTATTCTCTTGTTGTCCTAATTATGTTGTATCAATTAATACTACAGCTCTATCATTCAAAAAGTACCCCACGAATGTCACGCCCTGTTTTTCTTGCAATGTGCTTTGCGATATTTTTCTAGAATCTCTGTTTAATTCTAACAAGTAGATTTGTTTTTATTATACTCCTATTAAAATGATAATATGTTACAAGGAAATTTCCAGAAATCCCTGAATTTTGGTACATTTGGTTACAGCAACAATCTTAATATATTCCGAAGACTTTTAAATAGCGCTTTTGCTATTTGGTCTACATTCTCAGTTGCTATTGAAAATAGATTTTTGATAGGTTTGTTATTTATCTAAATGGGACGCAAATCTCATTGAAGTCAATTATAAATACTAAAATGGTACAGATCAATACAATTCTACAGTTCATTTCTTAATTTCGGAATGTTTGTAAGCATTTGTGCTGGAAGTAACTTTATTTTATTCTGTAATCGTAAATAATGAAAAGTTCATGGAGAAGTAGATGTTCAATTATATTTCAAGGCCAATGATAGCTGTTTGGTTTTTAAGTTCACCTATGTAACACTTTGAAATTTTTGCAAAAGCTAGTTTCTCGTGCAACCGAATGTATTTTTATTGTTTCACTACATTGAGATGTGTCAAATTTGTGTAAACGTTATTTTATTACCAAATACAAAAAATTCTTGTTTTTTACTCTTTGCCAGCAAGTTGACCCTTGAAATATTGTTGATTGTAGCTTTTGTCCATTTTAGTGCTTAATTACTAATTTTTAGGGGAAGCTATATCTGGAGGTAAAATAAGAGACAGTAATAGAGCCACCTTACTATCGTTTGTCCGGTCTTCAGGAGCTGAAGGTATAAAGATTGTCTTTTAGTTTTTATAGATTTATTAGTTTCATTTAAGCACAAGTTTTTAGTTCAAAAGTACTCCACTCGATTATCACTTCACTGCTCTACATTAAATTTCATGTTTTTTAGGCTTTAGTATAGTAAGACGATGCACTCATCAAAAAGTATATTTTTGATACTATTCTGCAATAAAATCTCTTCGAAAATTATTGCTTTTTAGGTGATTTTCAGGTGACTTTGCGATAGTTAACTCTAAATCTGTTCTGATCGTAGTATTCGAATTGATGGCTTTAAATGCAATTTTTAATATACGTTTGTGCCTAAATACAGCCAAATTTAGTCTATCCTTTTATGAAAACGAGTACAAGTACATGTTTGAATGCATCAGCATTAGAATCAGCATATAAATGAGCTAATCAAACTGAGTGCACCCGTATCATTTTGATCGAAATACAATTTATAAATGGCTCTTACGATGATGCTCTGGTTCATATATTGATTATATGTTTATGCATTCTAAAAATTTTCCGCGCTTTTTACAGCGATAAGTATAGATAGCATCGCGGAATAATTTGGATTTGCACAAAAGTCGAATTTATGTTCTGAATGCATTCTCTCATTTGATTGGTCAAACTCTTTATTTCATAAATTTATCTTCAACGAATATGATATCATTTGTGAAGTGCCAACCCAAGAGGTCATGGCTAAATTTTTATTATTATTAAAATACGCAAATTCAGGGTTCTTAAAATCAATATGTATAGCTAAACTAACAATTAATACTTCAAATCGAATAGAAAAATCGGTTGATAGCATAAAAACTGTAAATTTTTATTCAAATTAATGGTTTTTTCACAAATACCAATCTTAAGAATGTCTTCTTTTACTTTTTCCTATGGATTTAATTTACCAAATGATAAATTTTTGATTGTCTCGTACATGCAGATATTCTATATAATTTTTTTTTGAAAAATGTTGAAATTTAAAAATAAATATAGTTTTTATATCGCATTTAAGTATTTGCTATTTTTAAGTTATCGTGTGGTAATTTATAAAATCTCCGTAATACACTTAAATTTTTATGTAATTTGATGCAGCTATTGATCTTGGGATTGTGTCCGATGTTTTCGGGGGTATCGAAAAAGCTCTACATGATGCTGTACAGAGGTACGCAAATAGATGCATGTACTTACATAAAAGGAAAGATTATATTGTGTCCAAGTTTAGCTTCAGATTTTCAAATGTAACGAGTTAATTCGGGTACCTAAATATTCGCAAAGGATTGTTAACAAAGGAATTTTCGAAAATTTCACGATAGCTTACTGTTCAACATACAGTTTGGTTTGTATAGAGATTGCATAGTTCAGCTTGTGTAGAACTAGTAAAATTCAGTGAATTCCTTATTCACAAAGAATCGTTGGCAAATGGATCCTTTGAATTTTTCCCAAATTGCCCACATTCAGCACTATGGACCAATTTTGTTATATTTGGAGTGACCTTCGAGATTGCGTTTTTGACTTATTTAGCATGTTCATTTTATACAGAGTCTAATAATTATCATTTATTAGCACCAGGTTTAATTCTAACCACTAACACTGCACTGCACTGAATGAAAAGAACACGAAGCGCTAAGCTTCAATTTTTCCAAATTTAAGAAAAATTCTAAAAAAATATTATGCCTACATCAAAAATTTCATATAGGCGTCTACTTCCAATGTAATCCTAGAGTAAACTTTGAATATAACAAGTTCACTTTTAACAAATAAAAAGTTCATAGTGTGCTAGGCTCAGATTCAGATTTTCGAATATAATGAATTTTGGATATAATGGATGAATTCAGTGGCCCAAGAGGTTCGTTTCACCCGAAGTTTGCTCTTTACTGATGGCATATGAGTCAATGAACTCCCTATTGAAAGTATAACGCCCAAAAATTTTCTAGCAGAAATCAATTTTTACTTTTCGTTGGCTGTCTTTTCGCCTCAATTTCATATTTTTCTAGGTGTGATGTAATTATTACTTCTGGGGGGGTATCTATGGGGGAAGCTGATTTGCTGAAGCCGATACTTGAGAGAATGGGCACTATACACTTTGGTCGAATCCATATGAAGCCTGGAAAGCCGACTACATTTGCTACTGTTGAAGGTATCTTATGATATGGTTCAAATGCCAAAACAACTAAAAAAGTGTAAAATCATATGAATTTACTCGGTATTAGTCAATATTAGGCATGATTAGCTAAGGTAAGACTAGTTTGTGCTTACGAAGTAAAAATTTTGGATATAAACTTATTTGCTTTTAATTCATTTCCAACAAATAAACGAAAATATTCATATTGTGCCCGAGTTCAGCTTGAGATATTTGAATGTAACATATTTTGGATATGTAACGAATGAATTCAGTGGTCCCGGCAGTTTCTTCGCATCCGACGTACCTTACTGTAATTCCACCTGGTAATCGATATTGATATGTCGTGCTTAAAAAAGTTAGCTATACGTACATTATTTTATTAAATCCCTTTTAAAGCATTCCAGTAGTGCTTCCATTCAATATGAAAATGTAAGGATATATGAGCACCAATATTTGTCTATGTGGATTACTGTTCTCAGCGTAAGGGATTTATTAATGAATATATTGCGCTCAGTGATGCTGGAAACAACTGGATTATTCCAGAATCAAATTATGTTCTGATTTCAATTTTTCAACTGTCTATTTATTGGTACCCGTGATTTTATGATGATCACATTTTTGTAACTATTCAGAATATTGTACTTCTGATGCACAAACCATCTGATAATGCTTGCGATGATGCTCGAATGGTATGTTTTTTTTACATGCGCAGCGAATGGCAGAAATGTCCTGATATTTGCGTTACCTGGTAACCCTGTTAGTTGCCTTGTTACTGGTCACATTTTTGTTACCCCCGCACTGAAGAAACTAAGCGGCAAGTCCTTGCAAGAATGTGTCCATAGTCAATTGGACGTTACATTGAGTGAGGTCAGAAATCAGTATTTTTCGATCAATAACTTTGTGTTTTATGAATCTTAAATGATTGTTCTTGGTGTTTTTTATGAAGTATTTGTTGAGATCGCTAGCTGCAGTTAGTTATATACTAGTATATATAGATGCCGGATACTATTGTATACTATCTTGTATATTAGACATTACTTGAATAGGCTGTTGCAAAACAATTCTATGTTAAAGTTTAGCTGTGTACTTTACTCTATAGTATATCTTCTCTATCTTTTGCTGCCTCTCTGTCTCTATGCACGATAAAACGCTACCCCTAACAGTTTTCCTTGTTGGTACGACGCCTCCATATGGTATTTTTATATGAATTATTCATTCTGAACTGTCCTGGCAAGCTCTGCCAAAGCCAGCAATCAATGAAGGTATAAATCCACATTTGCAGTGGTGCATCATTAAATCCAAAATTTAAATAGATTTTTTCTTTGGAGTGCACAGTTCAACTTTGACAGTTCATAGCCTATGATTCGTGTATACAGGATATGTGAATCTTGTAACTATAGTAGGATACAAACCTGATAACACACGGAGCAGACAGCAGTCGATTGTTTCATTTACTGCTTATATTCTTTTCTAGATATTCTAAAGCATTTTGGTTTACATCTATTCACCAGTAATTTTAAAACTTTGAATAATTTTATGGTTCAAAATTAATGTTAAAAATTGCACTGAAAAAAATTAATTTATCTTACTAAGGGTTTATTTTTTAAATAAAGGATTCTTCTTTTTTGTCCATAAGAACCATTGATAATTCGTTATCATTTTTTCACTGTATTTTTTCATTTTACGTGTCGCTACCGAAAATTGCTGTAAAATGTTGGGTGTTCACAATTAATCTTAACTTGAGAAATATCCTCACTTTCATTAGTCATTGAAGCTCGATCCGGAGCGACCGGAGTATCACAGAGCAGTAGTTTCTTGGGAAGGTCCGAATAGGGGCCTAACTGCAGTGACTACTGGTTCTCAAATGAGCTGTCGGTTACTCAGCATGCGTGGTGCAAATGCACTTTTATGTTTACCGGCGCAAAGTGGTTACGCCATGAAAGGTTCAAAAGTCCGAGCCTTATTGATTGGGCAGATATGCGCCCCTTTGGATCCCAATGTTTCTGTTCACCCTTTTGCGGCTGGTGGTTTGAGAAATGGACAGTTTGAAGTGTATCCATACAATGTACGTATCTGCATGTAAAGTCAATGTTCATAAACTGATACTATTGGTGATGCCAAGTACTATCAGTCAGTCGAATGTATCAGATTAGAGATATCGTTTTACGACAGCAAACAGAATCGGTGGAGTGATATCAAATAGTAGAATATATTAATTAGTGGACCATCGATTCATAGAATGTCAACTGCATATGATAATTCACATGCATATATATATATATATCTATATCTATTAGTTTTTCAAATGCTTTTGTAGAAAAAGCAAATTTGTTTTATAGAGTTTTAATTTTTGCGAGATTTTAATTATAAATTAATTGGTTTTCCTATTATTAGTTCGCTTTTGTCCTTTTTACAGTTATTATTTCTTTACATGCTAAAAATATTGCGAACCGCGAATTACAGCAAAAATACAAACTAAAATAATATCTTCATAAAAATGTTAAAGAAGCCCACATGTAAAATCGTTTTAGTTGATAAAAAGTTAGTGAGAATTTTTCATGTACTAAATAATTATTTGAGGAAAATAACCTGGAAAGTGATACACTGATACCGTTAAAAATACGCACAAAGCATCAAGTTTTATGTTAAGTAATGAAAGCTAAGATTTTAGCTTAAGAACTTGTAATATCATATCCTTCAAATTGAAGTTGATAATAACTTTTCTTCAGTAAAAAGTGCGAAATTTTAGTGGTTTATATGAGTGTATGGGTTGGTATTTTACAAATGGGAGCCTTAACTGGTGCTACCGATTTCAATTGGTCAAAAAATCAATTAAAAAATAGAAAAATTTTCTTTTATCCTACAAAGTTATTTTTCACTAAGTTTTAGACGTTCCAATTAAAGATGTCTACGCTGTCCTCAGAAATATGTCGAAAATGAAAGAGTCTACAGACATGGAAAAAGACACAAAATACTGAAATCATTCATTGGTATATACTGGTGGCTTCAATTTACAGCATGGCCACTGGTTGCACCGTTAGTGAAAATCTTAAAATACGATTCTTTAATGGTTGTGTAGGCTGGTATGACTGTTGAAGTTCAACATGATCATGGTCATCATCATGATCACGTGCATTACGATGGAGTTCATCACGAGCACAGTGACGTTAGAACGCATATACGTGTTGCATTGCTTACAATTAGCGATAGAGCACATGAAGGAGTATACGAAGATTTGTCGGGGCCGGCTATGGAAGCCTTCTTATTGGCCGATGGACTACCATTTGATGCCACTGTTCTGTGCAAAAAGATTGTTCCGGATGAGGTGAGAATTGCGCGGCAATGATACCTTTCTTGATTTTTGGTATAGTTTTTTTATTCAATTTTCCAAATTTGAATACATATATACATATGCAGTTATAAACTATAGTAGTAGTAATTTGAAGAGTTTCCTCAAATTTTGGCGTTCTTGTCAGTATTTTCTTAGTTAGCTTATTGAGCTATTCTCTTTCATTGGTGCTCTGTCCCTTTAAAAGTTGGCCAATAGCGATAAGGTATATTACAAAAAATAACGGTCAATTTAAATGCCGTTTTGATTTTTTAATGCAGACAGCAGACATCCAAGCATTTATTAAAGAATATTCGCGTGATGGCGTGGATCTTATTTTAACAAGCGGGGGTAAGAACCTGTTTATATTATTTGCTTTATTTTTGTGGCTGTACCTGTGCCTGTGCCTAAGTGTCCTTTTTAATGAATTAACGTATGAATCCACGTATAAAGTAAAAATCAAATGGATAATACTTTGATATAATATAGGTCTAACTATAATCGATAAGCAAACCTTGTATGGTTTATTTTATTTCGTTGTTTACATGTTGATTCATTTATTATGGAAGAGGATTCATTTATTATGGAAGAGGATTCATTTAAAAGAGTTCTACTGTATTCGATACCATCTTATGAACTGAATCGTGCAGTTTCAATATTTATATAGAGATTCGTTATTCACTAACAAGGTTTATGTTTTGGGGCCTTAATTCAATGTAATAGCCAGTATACTGGATAGTATATTAATATTAAAGCAGACCTCGGATTATTTGCATTTATATATGCATGCAATGCTTTTTCTTAAAGGAACGGGTTTCGGTCGCCGGGATCGTACTCCTGAGGCTATCAAGCCTTTACTCGAGCGTGAGGCCTCTGGTATAGTACTAGCTTTGTATCAAATGGGCCTTAAGCACACCCCTCTGGCGGTCCTATCTCGGCCCGTAGCTGGCACGCGGGGTAACACTTTGATTATCACTCTACCCGGAAGTGTAAAGGCTATCAAAGAGAATATGGTAGCATTAGTGCCTCTTTTATCGCGAATTACGAATCTTCTGCAGGGCAATGCATGTTAGAGTAATTTATTCTGTGGTGTACCTCTTCTATTTATTGGACAATTTTGTTGAAATTTGTTGATATAATCACATATTGATCTAATGTTGCTTAAGCGTATTCGACTGAAAGAAGGAATTTTAGTGTCGAAACGTAAGATTTTTATTTTTAATTATATATGAATTTTGCAATATAAAAATGCATATTAAATTTACCCACTTTCATGAAGTAAAACCCAACTTTTAGTCGGGTTTTCATTCGTAAACGTACGAACATATAGTTTTACACTCGTTGAGCAAACGCAGTGTACTCGTCCCCGAGATGTGGACCTCAAGCTCTATAGTAAGTAATACATCAAATTGGACAGAAAGTTGGTTACAAGCAATAAGAGCTGTGGCATCGGTGACTTCAAATTTAGACATCTATGCTCTCCCCAGAATTATATCTCAAATGAAAGGTCGTAGTTAGAGAAATGTGCACTAGACATTATTCTTTTCAATTAAATAGAAGCAAAAATTTAGTGTGACCTCTCATTCGGGACAAATTCCTGTCAAGGTAGAGGAACTCCTTCAATTCATGCAAATCATGAGTGGTTTTATTCGAATTGGTGGATATGTATTTCACTGAGCTTCAAGCGGGGTAGTTTTTGATTTTTTTGGTTTAAAAAACATTTAAAACTGCGCTGAAAGAAGTATTTTTGTTGGAAATTGGAGTACTTGTGGCTCGAAAAGCACTTTAACTATTCAGTTAAAAATCTTTTCGTGTAGAGAGAATGATATGTTTGTAATGGACCTTTTGACAAAGTCAAAAATATGCGTGCATTCACATCCAGCAAGAATGGTATTGCATCTCTAATAAGACTGCTTTTATGTAAAACTAATTTCATCCACCATTGTACACAGTCTAGTAAGAAGTTTGATATAATTGCAAGAATAAATTGAAGTCTATGAACTTGCATATATCGAAGCAGATAGACAACTCTCCAACAAGCAAAAATCTATTTCACCAGGCCAACATAAAAATGGCAGCATTTGACTGTACATAATTGCAATATTTTTTGTCCGTGTTTCTCTTGATGCCTCCCATCATAAAGGGATGTACTGGTATCATATTTTTTTAAATACAATCAAGTTATACGCAAAAAAAGTTCTATCCAGTTATAGGGGCTGTACTGCTTTTGAACCGCAAAATTTACTGGTTGAAAACATGTATAACGTAAATTTTTTCTGAGCTATTTTTATCAAGAATGCATAAAGGTCTAAATGCCAGTACACTGTTGAGCTCACAAATTCACATATAATAAGATTTGTCAATAGACTATGGTTTGAACTGGTAATGACAATGTTGCATTATCTCAAAATTTAAACAAAGATAAGCACAGACTTTATGTCTATATTATGAATTAGGTTAAGGAGATATCATTTGAAAATGACATGCAGAATATCAATTGCTATTACTTCTATTGGCTCACAAATCAGAGATCATCAAAGTTCTTATTTTCCCATATCAACTACTGAGTTATATAGCTTAGTAATGGAAGCTTAAGATACCAGTTTTTTATTTCCTAGCTGACTTGCTAGTGGATATTGACAAACTTGCATTTCTTTCTTGCTTGGGTTCTCTGGTCAAGAAAACTAAATATATTCTACAGTATTAGTATGTAACAATTCTTATTGCAAAGATAATTTTAAAAAACTATTAGGTAGATAGTTTAAAAATGACATTTGTAAATTAAGCAAAAATAAAAAATACAAACTGCAGCTATAAAATTTAGAAATGTGGTGAGCTACAGGAATGTATTATCATAAATATTTTTTATGCAGACTTGTTCATGGATCATGTAGACAGAATAGAATGACAAAATATAGCTGGTTACATTTTATTCAACATTAGAATGTTAAAGTTATAATGTAGCAATGTATTTTGAAATATCATTATCTGTGCTTACCCATAAAATGAATGTTCTATATAGAGGTATACAATTGGCACAAAGTGGTTTCTTCCTTAACATGCAAATAGAGTTAAAGAACTCACTGATAACTTCAAAGATTATATGGACAATGTTCAAATATAGTTGACAATTACTTTGAGAGTGAAAACTAAGTATCACATTATATCAAATTAAATTCAAATAAAAGTTCTATACTGAAACAGAACTAACCACTTCTGTTTATTTTATGACTCATTATGTTCAGGCAGCAAGCCGAAGTTGTTACAGGTCACTAAAATGCTATTTAAAAAAGTATTTATTACTATAATAGTGGAAATACATGTGAGCAAAAACTTATGCTACCCAAATCAAAATACCATCTTGCAAGATATGGTTTTTTACTAGATAGCTTCAGTTTTCAGCATCAATATAACTTATTTCTGAAAAGTGTAAAATAACGGTCTTAAAAATTACCTGATTTTTCAATAAATGAGGCAAAAGAGTATTCCAGAAGATATGCTCATAAAGTGTGGGCTTTACTTGGATTCACAAAAAAAGTGACGATTGAAATATTTCATGTACTACTTTGCTAAATTTTTCAAATTTAAGACTTGAAAATTTACGGTTAATTTAACTTCCTGACAAACAATTTTTCCTTCTCTTTTAATAGTTTATTTATAAAATGATAAATGATAAATATATCTATAATGCAGATTTAGTATTGTACAGTTTGTCTTGCAACAGGCTCATAATTTGTGCATACTAATTAAATATCAAACACACAATTTAAGATAATGCTAAATTTTGACACATTTGCAAGTAAAATAATTAAGTGGTGGAGTGGAGCGGGGCAGCATGCATTTTGCTTTTCCAGCCCTGTTTGTATATGTTCTTTTTAAACTTTTTTACCTAGTAAAACTTGTAAAAATGTTAAAATATCATATTTACCTTAGAAATGTGCCATGACCTAAGAAGACTGCACAACTTCAGGCTAAAATGTTTCTATAGTTATCATTTTTCTCTTTCAATGTAAATCAATCAAATGATTTTGTACATATATACGTGCAAGTTACCTAAGATTCATTTCTCACAAGAATTGAACTCTGCCAGTAGATGTCCCTGAATTTTAATAGTGGAAACGTTCAATTTAAACTTCAGCGTCAAGATCATATATTAATACAAAATCGGCTGTGTTGTCTCAATCTCAACAAAACTTAGAGTTCAGACAGGCTATAAAAAATGTGATGATATTAGTCAGTCCCTAATGTGTCATCCTGTTATCTACATAAAGGAGCAAAGTGGCAAGTTTGTTGTCATGCGGGACCCAAATAAGAGTTTTGAGAATTAATGCAGTACTTCCTGGTATTTGGAAAACAATGAGGCTGGCCAGGGACAAGGAAGGTGAAGTTGAGGATAGTATTTGATTGAATTCAGGTTCATGCTTGAAACAAAGATTTTAATTCCAAAAATTGTCTTCTTCATAAACCTCGGAATACATGATATAACACTGTTTTTGAACATAACATCGGATTGGTTTTTGGGTAAAATTACGATAATCAAATTCATTTGCATGACGTCCATTAGGTATACGATATATTTCAATGGTGTTAACGTCAAAGTGCACTATTGCTATTTTTGTTAGGTAATAGCCCATGATTAAATGACCTTAAATAATGTGTTTTGCACTACATACACTATAAAAAGTGTAATGAAATGCTAATTGCGGTAAAGAGTTTGCTGGCTAAAATGCACTATGATTTCTAGTCCAGTTCGGCAATACTGATTTACATCATGATGAATTCCTCTTTGTTGTAAGGCGAAGTTTAAGAATAATATCTGTAAGGAGTCCATTTTTCATAATAGTTTAGAAGTCTTTTCGATGCCTAATTCCAACCAACAATTTTTTGTCCTTTTAACTTCTGCCTTATAATAATGTCACTGCGGTCCCTGGAATTATGTTCCAAACGAAAGGGCAAAGTTACGAAAATACTCGCTACAAGCTATTCTTTTCAAATTAATAAACGCAAATTTAGCTTGGCTATTTATTTGTAACGGGATTTCCGGGGTCAAGGTAATAAAGCTCACAAAATATTTTACGTTAAGTTGAAAAATATAAATATTAATCTTTGATATATTTAAATATCCTTTGAAGCAGATTCCTTTTTCTCCGGGCCTACTCTATTAACTGGTGACAGTATTCCTTTTTCCTCGAGAACTTCATTTAACGCAAGAGCTTGTGCGTAAGATTGCTGATTCACATCTCTGAAGCTCTCTTTCAAACTATCGAGCATTCCTTTTTTGTTTGATCCTCCATTTTGAATTGCATATTCATCCTAAATAAAAAAATTATATATACTGGTAGTTGAAGACTCGATTTAAAACCTAATAGTATAACTTGCTAAAATGTGGAACTATTCAAAAAACATTGTTAACACATCCTGGATTAATAACAGTAACGTTAAGTTATGGTCATAGCTGCAACATCTTCAGTATTGCTGAGATGCTACAGGGTGTGCATAATCTTGGTATTGCTGTTACTGAACTCGTTACTTGACAACATAACTGAACATGTAACTGTAAATATCCAGCAACAGCTAGCATTACAGGAAACATAAACTTACTGCCAGTAATAATTCATTGCATTATTCAAGGATGTGAAAATGAGGCAGTGTTGCATTCTAAAAGTTCGACCACAATTTCCGTCTTGTGGAACATGAAATATAACACCTAGGTGTTACATTTGAATAGGGTTATACTTGTTTTTTATCAAGTAAAAAAACTATAAAGCTCAAGGAAATTCAAATGTGTTGCCAAGGTTTATCTTCCGTAAAATTTCTGGTTTTTATGGGTACTCAAAGTTTCAAAAATTGACAGATTAGAGTAAATATGTACATTCCTTTATACTCCAAAATCAATTTGTGCACATATAATGATTCATTTTTTACCCACATTAAGAAATCAAAAATAGGATAAATACCCTACACTAGAAGGTTGAATTTCAAGCAAATTTAAGCCATGAAGTTCTTTCCTCTTTGCGATTATTTGACATGAATCATCTTGCTGCGGTATAAAATTTTTAAAATATACAATTGAAATAATTTTGTCGAATTCAACTAAATGATATGTCGAGCAAATTTTTCAATGAAACTATCAAGTTTTCTAAATAAATTTACCTTGGACTCTTCAAATACTGGGTTTTCAGTGAATTTTTCCTTCTTTTTCTTTATTTTTTTGGCCTGTTTTGCTGCCCGCCTCTCTGACCTATTTATAAGAATACGCATGCATGCATGTGCACTGTTAAGCGCTTTATCGTTAAACCAACGTACATGCAGTTAATTTCTGGTGCGATAATGTCCCTTTTAACAAATTTTCGCTTAGAAGATATGGAAAAGTCAGTTTGCGCCAAGTTCAGAAACATATTTTGGATATGATAAATTTCGGATGTTACAAATTCATTAAGCTGCCCCGACATATTATATTCAAAGTTTGCTATAGATATATTTCAGCAGCAAAGGGGAAGCAGTTAAAATCGACCAAACTTGATATAAAAATGGTGCTGCTACTACTTGCGGGGTGCTGATGATGTGGTGGCATAAAATTTCTTTATTAAAACAGTTGCGAATAGAGAAGCATCAAGCATTAATTCTCGCTGGAAATCAGTTAATTTAGTTGCAAAATATATTGAAGACAATAAAATTCAAATTAGTTGAAAGAAATGCATAAAAGAATGTGATAAATCATAAGATCTATTTATAAATACAAGTATGAGCACAATTTAAATGCACACACTTTCGTAAATAGTATGCATTACCATAATAAAGTTACAATTTAAAAACATTTCGAAATTGACTTGGAATGCTTTCTAGAAATATTCTGAAGTTAGTATTGATTTACATGAATATAAATAAATATATAAAGTGGAACCTCTAAAGTTGGACACCTTTTATTTCCGGACATCTTAGAAGGCTGGACAGCTGACAAGACAATTTTTAGTTCAAATTTTTTTCCCTTTTTAAATTGGACGCTTTTGTAAGTTGGACATTTGACCACTTTACAATGAATTGTCCAACTTAAAAAGTTTGACTGCTAGAATAAAAGCAAAATTTAAAGAATACCTATTTCCTAGCCCGTATATGCCCTTCAATTCCCTTTGATAAATTTCATCTATTTCTCGCAACCGCATCCGTTTCACCTTGAAATACATATGTATATATATATATATGCATCGAAAGTAAAGCCCATAAATCTCTTTTAAAGATACATACGTTTATCAAAAAAGACTTTAAAAATGCAGAAATATCTTGAATAATCTATTTCAACTGTCTCCATGATGTCGAAAAGTCACAGCTGATGAAAGATCACATTACAAATTCAGCATTAGCGTAATAAGGTAGTATCAACGATTCTAATAAATATTGGAAACAAAAGATCGTCCCTCTTAATTAAGCTCATTTTTTTCAGAATCTTTTAGCTTAAAATAAAAGAAATATTAGCATATATATATGCACAAATAAGTCACGAGGTATTATTGATATAGTAGGGTGTAAAAAGCATACTAAATATTTAGATTGAAAAAAAATGATTTTTTTTCCTATTGCCCTATGAAGCTTATTAAGAAAAAATAATACTCCTTTCAGATGGCTTATGCATAAAAAATCTCGGGCCACGTTATAGCAACTGGTTATAAAATAAATAATCACCTTGACATCTTCGACATATACGTACCAACCAATTCCTAGCACCACGACATCTAGAATTAAATTCGGTAGGTCTAGTCTATTTTGAATTTGCTCAGCTGATTCAATGCCAAATTTAGCGAGTAGAGACACAATCCCACAAATAAGTGCAGCAGCTGATGTCAGCGAAATCAATTGAAGGCGAATACCACGGAATGGAGCCTACTACCAGATTATAATAAGAGATTTAAATAAATTCCATAAAATATTTGGATAATTAGTGCAATCTAACTGAAGATTGTAATTATGAAGAGTGATCGATTCCGAAGACTACGATTTAATATACGTACATCAGATTAATTATGAATATCCAAAAACAATATCTAGATTAAATAACACCTCAGTCTCTTCTCGTTTAATTACTTCAATATCATATCCATAGATCCCTTTCTCTGAACTTTGGGAGGTGGATTCATTGACAGAAGCTGGTTCCTTAGTACCTTTCAAAATTGATATTGAACGTTGGCATTCAGATACCTTGAACAGCCGCAACTGATGCAATGATAAGAACGCATGAGAAAACTTTGAGAGAATAAGGAGAAAAAGAGTGCCGTTTTTAAACACCTTTTTCATTTCGTAGGCTGGTGCATAATAAACATTATATAGAAAAAACTTCCGTTTACAAGCATTCAAAGAGATTTACTCCATAAAGATCTCATTGCCGATATTCGTTCGAATAGAGAACCTAGAACTTTGATGTAATACATAACTTATACAATCGCAATTTTTGTTTGCTGAAAATTTTGTCCAGCAGAATGAAATTAGTAAAAGTTGAAAATGAAAATCTTAAGTGCCAAATATTTTCATTAAATTGTAAAGAAAGAATACTTCAAGGACTTTAAACATCAGACTGACAGAGTGTACTTGGGTCTATTGTCCAAACTGTGCGCTTAGGCAATCAATTCATGTGCAACCTATTTTGGCATGTTTCCAAATCAATAAAACAAAATTTGATCAAAGCCATCAAAATATTTAGGCACCTTAGAATATAGCTACCAAGGTGCTCTGTTTAGTGCACTTCAGAACAAGTCTCCACCAAGGAACTCAAAACCAACACCTCTAATTACATATCTCCAAAAACAACCCAAATCTATTCCATGGATTTTCAAATTTATTTAAACTTGATTAAAAAGTTGCACCTAAATCAATATAGTTTAAGATTTGATCAAAAGCATATGTACCAAAAATAGCAACAAAATGCAAACAAGATTTGTACCAAGCCCGTACCCACACCAGTACTCTTTTACTGTCAGCAATGCTGTACTAGAGGTCATTATTCCCAAAAACCATGAGTAAGGTTAAGCAGACCTGAAAATACCTTACATAAGTATACTAGAACATGGTGGCATTGCACCACAACTTGAAAATATTTAATACATTTTTTCCGTACTTGAAGATATTTTAGTGAAGGTTACAAAGTGGAATATTCATCTCAAAATTTCAAATTTGAGCAAGAAAAAATAGCGCAGAAATGCCTACTTTCACTTTGTTTTGATACCTAATTTGATTGGAGAGTCATATTTTCATTACTTTTTTCACTTGTAAATATTGCTTTAAAGATAGATTTGATCTAGTTTTTGCAACAATTTCATAGCTCCATACTGTATATGAAAGTTATTTAAATGAACTTTTATGGTATTAAGTAGAAGCCATGTTACAGCAAACAGACAAGCCAGCCAGGGTGCATGTCTCCAAGAACTACTGTGAAGTCAGTTGAATTAGTGCAAGGAAAAAGTTTCTTTTTTGGTACATCAGTATCATATTTGTTTAGGCATCCTGGAAGAATCTTCATCCAAGAACTATGACTACATCTTAAAATTGATGCATTGATGCTATACCACTGTAGTAATGAGGGGACAAAATCTCTTTTGTAAAAAGTTATTTGTTGGGATGGAAGAAAAAAGTTACAATAATATAATATACTAGTGTATACCTCTATATGGATGGTGAGACTTAGTAGAGGGGGTAAAGTCCAATGTGTAGCAGAGGGCAAACAAACAGCAAAGCAAAAAACTTAGTAGAAATACAATGTTTTATCAAACTCAAGAAGAGTAAACAAAAACATAAGACAACTAGATAAACATGTTCCTGTTAGCTCTTACGGTATACCCTCTTGAAGTGTCCTTAAAATTGGCTCTCCAGTGAATCTTGCTGAATTTTTTTGTCGGTAAGCAAACCCATCATTTTTGTTAGTAGGCTTGTGGTCACTCTAGAATTGAGTAAAGTATCCTTGAAATTAACTTTGGTAGAAGTAAAGTGGAGTAAATAAAGGATAGACCAGATAAAGAGGGGTAATAGGATTGATGACAGCTTTAGAATAATATCCAATTAGTTGAAAGCTGAGTTTGAAGTACTGTGACAGAGGGTAAAGTAGAGTTTAAGAATCTGACCATTGTTGAAGAGACATCATGACATGGAACATGTGTTGGTAGAAAACAAGTGAAGTTTCCACAGAACCATAAAGAGTATGACATGTGGCAATATATGAGGGTGTAGAACAAAGGAACCCATTAAAGGATAATTACAAAGGTATAGATATAATAGATTGATGTAAGGGCACAATTAGGATAATAGGCGCAATGTGGTAAAAAAGGCAAGAGGTAGGAAAAAGCATAGGCAAAATGTAATTGGAAAATAGGCAAACGTAAGTAAACACATTTGAGCAGTTATACTGTAATAATTTATAGAGATAGCAGGACCAGCAAGTATCCTGACAATATTAAAATTTTATTTGTTGAGCCCAATTTTTATAACTTTATATCTAACTTAGCAGTTATGTAAGCAACAATGAACTATAACAGAGAAGAGCAAGACCAGAGATTAACAAGTCATTATGTATTCTTTAGTGCAACACAATAATTCTAGAAGCTTAATCAGCACAATCTAAAGTGAGACTTCTGATCACTTAGAATGTAATAAATAACTAATCGGTTTCCAACAATAATTGAATAGAAATGCCTTCGGTCATAAATGGATGCAGCAATCCTAAATCCTGTTCTAATCATTTCCATGTATAAGGTTCGCTTATTATTGAAGATGGCTCGTTGAATTAAGTTTCTCTTTCAAGAGAATCTCAATAAAATGACCAGTTCTTTGGAAATGCTGTGATAAATGAAGTCCATTGAAGTGCATTTACTTAAATGGCTCATATACTGACTGAAGGAGTTTTACTTGAGCTTATATCTGAATATTTGAGGGACTCAAATTTGAACCATAGAATTTTCGGACGGCTCAAAAGTGATTTTTAAAATGATCAAGTGACTCGAAATCAACGTAAATCGTTCATGACCTAAATTTCATGGATTACTCCATTTGAACGAAAAATTATATCACACTAGAAAAATTATTGCTCAGAACCAAGGTGAATAGATAAAAAGTAAGCTGCTTTCGATGGCAACTAAAGCTTATACAGTTTGTGGTCCAGAGGGGGATATCAAACTTATCCAAACGACTGCACGATATGCTGGAGTGGACATTTGCGTCGACCAAACTAGCGAAAATAATGGCTCTGCCATGCTTGTTACGTCGCAGGGTAGCATATTTGGCTTAATTCCAATCATCAGGTAAGAACTGTAGCATCTCTAAAATGTTGCTTCTTACTGGAATATCACCAAGCGTTTGACTCGCGATTTAAAAAAGAATGAAACTACGCTGATTGTATCCGCATAATCTTATTTATGCTGCATTCCTATGCAATGCAGCGATAGCATCTTTGTCTTATCGCTGCACTGAAATTCGAATTTGAAACTCTTGGGGCCATAAGTAGCGATGCTAAACGCCGCATTATAAAAACTTATCCTGCCAAATATATTCTCCATGGCAATATTTTATTTCAAAGTAAATGCGGGTCCTTCGTGGCTAATTAATACCTACTTTTTTAATTTAAAAAGCGGAAAACTGATAAAAATTGAATAATTATTTTGATGAAAAATGTTCAAAACAAATTTGAAATGATTAAAGAAAATTTAGCAATCGCCATGTTTTGTTAGGTATCTAAGTGAGCTATCTCGAAACAGTAGTCTGAGTTACTCTGATTTTGAATCATGCCAAGTTGACCAGTGGCTAGAATTTGCTTCGAACGAGGTAAATATTAACTTATACGCATCGAATTATTCAATACAATTATATTGCTTTCCATATTTAGTTTACATATGAACCAGATTGTTTTATGGCTCAAAATTAAAAAAAGCAAAGTTAATAAAAGTCGTATCAAATTATGTGTAGCTGAATTTTATATCATGTAGAAGTCCACTGTACATTGTATTTCTCATATAATATACTGGTGCATGTCAATATGGGTCAAATAAAAGCATAGTCAAAATCCCCATAAAATCCGTTAAGTCATTCGTGAGTTTGAAATAAATGAACATCAGCATCAAATCAACACAAAAAATAAAACCTTAATTTTTCAAAGCATCAAGTCTACAAAGTCAATAATCTACTTTAGAATCAAGTAGTTGATACTTTTTATTATGAAGAGTATGAAAATTTGAAAAATATCTCATTTACAACTTTTCGTGCAATCCTTAAAATACAACGAATATAATCGGTTTCATCCAATTTAAACCAATTTGTAATGTACTAGCTAGAGTTTTTGGGTTGGTATGTGCTAGTTTTGCTTGTTCATCATCCCGAGGAACATAAATACAGTGTACTTGACATTATTATACAACGAAACTTACTAAGTCAAATATTCTATGGCGAATGACAAATTGTTCGGTTAAATAAGGTTTCTCTGTATTTACATGAGGCAGTAATGCAACAGATAATTTAATTTTTGTCAATATTATGCCGCACAGAGAGATATGTCATTCTGCATCCCACAAGCAAAATTAAAATTTCTCCTTTTCATTTGCTGTGAACAAATGAATTGAAAAGTAGTTCATGAATTTGAAATGATATTTTTCTATCAAAATTTTTGTTCCATAAAAACTTCTCAATTAGAACATATGTATATATTACCTTTATAAAATTTCATGTAGTTTAAAATTAATTTTTGACCAATATGAAAAGATTAAACCTCATTGCGAGTAGAGCTGCAGGTTATATATTAAAGCTTAAGGGGTACATGCTGCCTTTCTATTGATGTTTAATTATGTTCAGCTATATTTTAAAATAAACGCATTCCGCTAATTTGATTTTCTTTTATAATAAAATTATTTTTAAAAGAGGTTTTTGTTAGATCTTTTATGTATAAAATTATTCCCTTTTCTGCATATCAAATTATAATTGATCTGCTACATTTTTCCTATATATTTGAATAAAAGATGTGCCATATGACCGGAGAAAGTGAGGATGCGAAAACTCAAGTTGAAAAGGTATTTACACATACGTACATACATCATTCATGCAACCGTACTCAGTTATATATACGTGTGATTGATATTTATTACATACATGATATATATATATATATATATATATATATATTATGATACATGCCTATGGATACATGCTTATAAATTTACATATAAATTTATGTGCACTTTGCGTTAGCTGGACCAAGGGTTCCCTTAACTCTTTTCCAAACAGTATCTTATTTTTTGTAATCGATTATTTTTTTAAACTTCAAGCTTCCTGGCAACAGCTTAGTTTAGGCTGACATATTTGAAAAGTTACATGAATGATTTGCTTTTAAGTACAGGTCTTAGAAGCCCTGGAAAGTCATCTGTCGAACAAAACATTTCTCGCTGGTCAGCGTATTAGTATAGCCGACTTCTGTGTAGCATCAGCACTGCAGGGTATTGAAATTTTACTTAATACTAAGGTGATATATATGCATGGATGCATACATACATACATGCAAGTCTATTCAGAAAATAAAATAAATGAATTTTTTTAATTTTTTAAGTATAAATGTATTTTTTTTGGAGAAGTAAATAATTGAATAGTACAGGTATATTTTTTAAATGATGTTTTATTCAGCATTTTCTGACAAGTTAAGCTCGCTTTGTACATTAAGTTTCAAAAAGACAAAAAAATTATTGATCATTGCAAAATGTAAATGTGCATTTTCATCACAATATTTTTTTCAAAAGTTTGCTTATGCATACCCCAAAAATGCACTTATTAGTCCACTATGGAAAAATAAAGAATCATATGTCCCAATAGCATGTTAACTATTATTCTGGTTATTTCCATATTCGCTTTCACCAAATTTTTACCTATGACGAATAAACAAAAAGTCATACTGTACCAGGTTCAATTTCAGGTTGTCGGATATAACGAATCGTTTCATTCAGTGATTCTGACAGATTTTCATATCCAAAGTTCACTGTATTTCGATTAGAAGTTGGTTGGACTTTTCAGACCATATTTATGCAAGGATTATACATGCCTTAGAATGAATTTATTCATACTGATATGATGAATCACATTTTATATGAAATTACAGTAACATTAGGCTTGCAATAATGAAAATCATCCAAAATTTACTTAAATATGCCTAATCGAGCTTTGATTTGACCCAAGTCGTTCTGATTGCAGAACTAAATTTACATTCTATATTTTCTGTATCTATAAATACTTTATTTCGTGACGCTAATTTATTATTTTGAGTGCACGTTTGAAGAAATTTGTAATATACGTAGTCTGATATCTGAAATTATTATTTTACTGAAAATTTAGTACTTAAGTATATTGATGTTCTGTCAGAGCAATCTGTTGATGCATGAAATCCATTATCTCTTTATCATTCGATTGGTATGATCAAAAGAAGAAAAAAAATGTGCAAAAAATTTTAAATCGACCTTGCTGGTGAGTAGCTGATATCTGTAAAGTGCTATAGCGGCCAAAAATTGAAAAATGGCGGGTGAAGAGCTAATATTAAGTTTTAGTAGGAGTTAGGCAGACAGCATCATATCAAGATTTGAGATTCGACCATCTGCTGTTTGACCTTCGAGCTACGGAAACGTGTTTTTTGTGATAACATTAATTTTTTGAGAAGAAATGGAAACTTTTTTGGTTTAAGACTTGCTTGCATTTTTGCATGTTGGAATGAATCATGAAAACATTAAGCATTAGTTCATCAAGCTGTTCGATGACTCGCCATCTATATACTATATGTCTACCTTATCCCCAAAATCAGGTTCCAAATGAAAGGTCACAGCTATGGAAATGTATATTATAAAAAATTATTTTTTTCAAATCAATAAACGCAAAATTTAGCCTGACATTTTGTTCCGGACCAAATCCCGCTGTAAAGGTAGATGAGCAATATTTATGCAGTCTAATTTTTTAAATACTTATTTGAATTAATGGTTGTGTACTATTCAAATAATATGTACATTTTTCAGCCTGCGGTATGGCGTTTTTATCAGACCATTACCAATCAACCACTATATAGAGGAATCTCTATACATGCAAGCGCCAATGGGACAAAGTTGGAAATTGTGGACGAACTGGATAATGTCGTCATTCAAAAGGTATATTAAACTTTGTAATAATACTCTTTAAACTCTACAGTAATATTTCTAATGATGCATTTTAAAATTTAGTACTTTCTTCAGATATAAAAATACTCTTTGAAACAGTTAATTTTGCTGTTAAAAAGGTATATACTAATATTTTTTATAGTAACACTTTTGATATCTCTAGTGCTTTTGAAGTAGTTAATATTGCTATGAAAAGTGCTTTATGAATATCTATAATTATACTTTTTCAATTCTATAGTACTTTTTTATGGCCATTGAAAAAATACTATATTATCATTACTAAAGGTGATTTTTAAATCCTGTAGTACTTCTGTTGATTGCCATAGTACTTCTTTCTGCAGCTAAAAAAGTTATTCATAAGGTATTGTATTAATATTTTTACAGCAATATTACTTTTTAAATTCTATAGTACTTTCTGGAATGCCCTAGTACTTTTTAGTCAGTTTTTGGTTGGTATTTCTGCCCTTTCCTAGAACTTTATTTTTATTATTATAGTTGTTTAACTTTTGGAGTACATGAGTAGATTTATCTCTATGGCTATATCTATGTATAGAAATGTCAATGCATTGAAAATTACTTCGTTAAAAATATTAAAAATACATACATATGCAATAAATCCCGTCTTATTGCGTACATTCTGTATGCATGAAGTTTTAGTCAAACTGAGTCATACTACTTTGTATGTTATTCACGTGTTTCTCTTGCCGCATTTGCATAAAAATTTGAGTCAGTAATTCAGAGTTCTGTTGATGAAATTGTCGTATACGGTTTTTTGATACTGTTCTTATGGAAATTTTTGCTTTGAAAGTGGAGTTTCAATTTTCACCCTTCTCATTCAATATAAATATTTGTGCATTTTTCCTCCTTGGTGCAGTTAAACGAGCTGGGTATTTCTAATACGACATATGCTCATCCAATAGCAATGACTGTTGAAGAACAACTTAAAGTAATTGGCTCGCTACCAGGGGCAAAGACGAAAAATTTGTTCCTCAGAGATAAGAAGGTATGCATATGTATACATTAAATTTACATTTTTTTGTAGTTGATGCATATTTCAAAAATATTTTAAATATATGTATTGTTTCATAACTCTTTAGAACTGTAATAAACAATTGAAAAATGATGATTTTTTGCACTTGTATATATGCATATATTATTTTTGTTCTTTGTATGAAGTTTTGAAGTAAAACTTCGATTCATTCGTACCGTCATACATGCAATCATACGCAATATAAAGAATTAATTTGGTAGTCCCAACAAATTTGTTACATTCGGCGCTTGCTGCATTTGATTATTTATATAGTAGTATGCAAATATTGTTATATGCTTATATTTGCAGTATGGAACGTACCTTGTAACGGCAGCCCACGACACGCATACGGACACGAAGCACATTGCCTCAGTAAGTTTTGCTAAAGTATTTTTATATGCATTGGAGAATCTTCTTTGCTTGTAGTTTAATATATATATATATTTTTTTTTATTCGTATTTGTTGTATGCAGATGCTGAAGCTTCCTTTGAGCGCTAATCTACGCTTTGCAGACGACAAAGTCCTGCTGGAAGTTCTTGGTGTTCAGCAAGGTAAAAATAGCATTTTTCCTATCTTCATAGCACTAAACAAAATAGTAATAATAATAACGATAAATACAGTTGATGTTTCGTAAACTGATACCATCGATTACACCAAAAATTATCAGTTATTCGAATATATCGGACTAGAGATATTGATGAACATCAGTAAACGGAGTCAGTGGAGGGGTAAAGTTGTCAAGTAATAGAACATATCGTTGTCAGACCATCGATTTATGGAATATTAACTGTGTGGCACTAGCGAACAAAGATTTGAATGGATGAAAATACGCCATGGCAACTTTTCAGCTATGATGAGTTTATTTGCCAAGAGGTGAAATATCAGGTTAATCTATGAAAAATTAAGAATGTTCAAATTGATATAGTGGCACGTTCTAAACTTTCACTAGGAAACGTTCCACATGTTAAGTGGTCCATTATATGGTCACAGGTTTATAAGCTGTTTTTTATTTGAATTTGATTATTCGTTTCTATGGATGTCAATGTTAACGGTTAATTTTACGTGGTTGCTCATCAAATCTTCCTCCCTTTTGTTTGAAATACATCACTTATTTTTCAGTTTAGAGAAAATTGACAAAACAGAATACTGGAGATATCTCAATGACTTATGAACTTCCTGTTAAAATATGATATTTTAACAGACCCAAATATCTGTTGGGTGACATCATTTTTAAAATTTAAAACAGCTTCGCATTAATTTGAAATTTAGACACAAAAAAGCCTTTCTAATTATATTGTGTCAGACAGAGCATTCACTTACATAATAATTCTTTTGTAACAACAAATAGCGTGATTTTAAGAAAAAACCATACTTAAACCTGTAATTATCTTAAAGTTATGAGATAAATAATGCCACAATACCTTTCTTCTTCTATATACAGTTCTTAAGGGCTAATAATGCTGCTGTTTAATTAGCAATTCTATGTATTTTGAATCTTAGTATAACTAGAAAAGATAACTAAAGAAGTTCCAGTTTGTTAAGCCATCATTTCTTGTGCAGGATAAAGGATTAGTGAATTTCACCGCTAGAAGTCTTTTTTTTAGCTATCCAAATAATAGCTAAAGGCATAATATATGTTTGAGAAAAATTTTGTGCTCGAGAGATGACAATGAGTGATTTGAGGCATAAAAAATGTTAACATGAACAAATGCAAAAAGATCGTGAATGGCAGAACTATGCGACGCAGCAAGCGCAGAAAAAAATTCAAAATAAAAAAATGTAATTACTGACCTAAGTATCAAGATGCACAATAGACTTTGCAATTTTGATGTTAAAAACTTACTATCAAGCTTGAACACAAATTTCTCGTTATTGAACTCAATTTTGTGAAAGTGGCATGTCAATATGTCAAATTCGGTTTATATGCACTTAATTAATATTATAGTTCAAAATATATTTTTCTAGATAAAATTTACTATCTTTCAAATTTGTTGATTTTTTTGCTACTAGGATCTGTGGGGCCGCTGTCTTTGATAAACGACACTGATAACCAGGCTGTTTTTGTATTGGACAAAAAGCTTTTAGAGGTATGCGTACATTTTTCAATTTTATTGGATTTCGGAGCTGTGAAATGCTGTAGCATTAGCCATTCAGTATATGATTGCATGTTACTTCATGTTCATACTAACTTGTTGACTATAGTTTTAGGGTATAGTAGCCTTTATCGAAGCATAACCATAGAAATTATTCTTCGAATATTGTTCTAGAGCAGTCATAAGTTGAAGTTCAATCTTGTTTTTTTTTGCAATTGATAATAATTTTCCTCTTCTCTGCAAGCTTTCTATCTTTGAGATTCAGTACTTCAAGAACTTTAAACGGGAAGCTGATTTCTATACAAATAGTGACATTAAATGATCGGAATTATTTAGTGAACGCATAAATAATTTTGTCGCCATGGCTTCATTGTGTTTCAAGGATGATCCGTTTGATTTTAGCATTCAGATGTTGATTTTAACTATAATGCAAATCAAAAAGCTAGAAATTTATTTTTTGGAAAATTTTTAAAATCTTGAGATTTTCTGTATTGATCCTAGTAAATAATTTCCGCAGTATGGAGTAATGCTTCCATTTTTTAAACTTTATAATTAGTTCTTAATGTCGATTAGCTAGTTTATCATTGGCATAAAATTTATCGCATGGAATAGGTGAAGAATTTAATCTGCCATTAAATAATTTGAAGGATTTACGATAGCTAAATTATGCACTTTTCAGATTCTATTTTGAACTCCGTGTCAACGATCGAATTATTCCAAATTGCTCTAATTAAAGTGAATAGCATATCTCATCGGTAGATTTCTATAATTTTGATTATTCGATACCCGCCATTGTTTAAGCTTGCAGGTATTCAGAATAATTTGTAAAACAAGGCATGGTATGATTATTTTGGCTCATTTTTACATTAATGTCTTCCTCTTCTCTCATACAGTTTCTATGTCTCCGTGACGTATCATAAATTGAATAGATTTATATTACCATGAAAGATTCATTAGCTCAATTCTCAAATGTTTCTGGAATAGCGTACTAAAGGACAACCAAATTAATTCGCCATGTCCGAAAATCTGAAGCTGAACTAGAATACAATAAGACTTTTTCATCTATTCGTATGATCGAAAATTTGTTTACAGTAATTTTTTATATATGAAATTACTTGGTATATAGATACTAGTTAATACTGTAGCTCTATTTTCGAATACTAATAATATAGAAATTTCATCATTTCTTGCATTTTTATGCTAGCGGTGTTATTAGAAGTACTGAATAAGTTCTGCTCCTTTTTTAATTTGAAGGCAAATATCATTAATTCCCATCCATTGCGGAACGATCGTACCACTGCAGTTTCAACCGATGATATGCTTTCATTTGCCAAGGCCTGTAACCACCCTCCAGTTATAATGGACTTTTCAACTTTTACTCGAAAGGCTGAAAAAGTAGCGCAAACTTCTCAAAAAACGAGTTCGGGTACAGCCACTGATTCGAAACCTGTCAAGAGCATAATGGATAAGCAGAAGGTATTTTTTTTGAAAATTTGTGAAAGTATGTCATTGGCAATTCCGGCTACGTTGAGTAAATTTGATTGTATGCATATTTTGGTTGACTATTCGAACTGAGCTTAGACAGTACATTTCGTATAAAAATTTCCTTTTTTGAGACATTTGATGAATTTCTGTATTAAAACATGTTTCTCTATACTCTGGATATCGCATTTTTCTCTGGATCCCCAGATAGATTCGTTTTGTCCGAAAATTTAAAGCTATACTTAGACCCGGTACGACTTATTCACTATAAGTGAAAATTCGTTAAAAGTGAATTTTTCATATCTGATGTTTACCTCATGTGTCTCATTTCAATAGCACGGCCGTGCTTCGGACAGTAGCAAAAAAGACAGTAAAAAGGAGACATTGCTAGGTATCGATAAAAGCAAAAAAGACGATTTTGCGGGGTGGTATCAACAAGTAATTACGTACTCAGAGATGATTGACTATTACGATATATCGGGGTGCTATATTCTTCGGCCTTGGGCATTTGAAATTTGGGAGCATATCCAGAAATGGTTTGATTCTAAAATCAAAGAGGTAAGTAGTTATATATATATGTATGCATATTTAAAATAATTTCATTTAATATGTAGATGCATCTCTGGTAAAATATTTATCTTGTTCTATTAGGTTCAGCAATTAAAGTGATAAATGCTTTATATATATATATATATGTTTGATTCATTAATGGAAAAGGTAAATTATTCATGTACATAGTTATGGATCAAAACTAAAGAAGTTATCTTCTTTTCTATGTCTATATACATGAAAGTGTATACTTATGTATATATATATGTATTTATTCTCGCAATGTATACATGCCTATTTAAAAATGGTTTCATTCAAAAATTTATCAGGTAAATTATTATATTGTATATGAGTTGTTAAAAAGCGAACATTTGAATTCATATAATCCTATTTATTTTCTTTATGTACCTAATAAAAATGATGTTCAAAGAGGTAAATTATTTATATGTATATGTGGGTGTGATCGTATGAACATGAGCATATTCAAAAATATGTGCCCTGAAAACTTCAAAGCTAAATTTTTTATATTTGGATGCTAATATTTGTTACTTTATTTTTTCTTCGTTTTCTCTTTATTCAGTTAGGAGTTTCCAATTCGTATTTCCCCCTCTTCGTCTCCAAAAAGGTATGAATTTAGAACTGTTGATTTCCATTTCAATTCAGTTCATACAGATCGCTAGTACAGTTCTAATTTTTAAATCTAGTAGTTATTTTAATTTACAATGTTGATGTAATGTTTTGGGGAAAAGGCAGCACGGTATCATATCTAAATTTATTTTTGAATCTATCTCTCTACTTTACAATGCCTAGGCGTTATATTTGGAGGAAGAAAGCAGTATCAAATTATTAAATCCTGAAAAATAGAATTATGCATTGACCCATGCATGTTCCATTTGATTTTGACTTTCTGGCTAATTACCTTTTCAAATTTCATGATGCTCACTGTTGTAAAGATTATGTACGCATGATATATTTGGATGAAGGATATAGCTTAAAATCATTTTAGAAATTTATTTTTGTGTCTGCTACTTTGCTCATTTTCATTGAAACTAGTTATGGTAAAAAGTATAGTTATATTTGGGGGAAGAATGTCATATCGAATATTTTCATTGTTGCCCTAATTTTGAAAAAGAAGCTGGTACCCAGTACATGCTATATATTTGGGGGACCAAAAACTAACAATAGAGAGCAATTTTCTATAGTTTCGCCTTAATTTTAACAAAAAATTTTGCTTGCATCGCTTTTTTTAGTTCATTTCTGTACAAAGAAGGTAGTGTAGTATCATATAGGCTCAAATCAATTTTTTGTCATTTGTTATTCTACGGTATAGGCTTTAGAAGCCGAGGAAGCTCATGTAGAAGGATTTGCTCCTGAAGTTGCCTGGGTAACGAGAAGCGGTGATACTGACCTAGTGGAGCCAATTGCAGTTCGGCCAACTTCAGAAACGATCATGTACCCTGCCTATAGCAGATGGATTCGTTCGCACAGAGATTTACCGTTATGTCTGAACCAGTGGTCGAATGTAGTTCGCTGGGAATTTAAGGACCCTACTCCATTTTTAAGGTAGTAAAAAACAGTAACAAAAAGGAAAATGCCTAAATCCCAATACTAACCACAGCACCTTTTCCTGATTAACTTTGACAAAATTACAACTGATAATGATAATTTGACAATGCATTGCGAAAAATTGACAAGTGATCCTGATGAATGAGTAACCAGTCAGGACAAATTGGTTATCGATTGTAGTATATTCATGATCGATTGTCCATTTGTCACGATTGGTTGCTAAATTATTACGATTGATTGCAAATTTCTCTAATATAATCGGAAAAAGATTTAATTGAATATTCGGTTACAGAATAATTTAATGTTGAAGAATCGTTGTATACTTCAATCTCTAGTATCACTCTGCTTTACCTCTCTTCTCTCATAGCTATCTCTACTTCATTTTCCTACATTAAGCTTAGAACATATCAAATATATATATATGTATATTTTTTTTGTTCAAGTTTAGCTTCAAATTTTTGATGGAACGAATTTCGTTTTAAAATAATTCTTTCAGTGGTCTAACAAATTAAAATATATTTGAGCAGGTCAAGGGAGTTTCTATGGCAGGAAGGACATACAGCGCATGCTACCTTTGAAGAGGCAGAAAAAATGGTGTATGATATTTTGGATTTGTATGCCCGAGTATATGAAGAATTGCTTGCTGTACCTGTAATAAAAGGGGTAAAAACTGAGGTACTCAAATTTGCCAAAAGCACTTCAAAAAGGTGGAATTATATTTGCACACAAAGAAATTTTGTTGGCGGTGTGCCTAATAAAGTTTGATCGAATAATTTATGTATCCCCTTTTGGGACATCGTATTTCAATAAGTTTAGTTTCACAGAATTTCAAGTGCTGAAAATTACTTTTTTCATCTTTAGCTAGAAAAATTTGCTGGGGGGTTTCGAACTACCACTGTAGAAGCATATATCACTGGCAGCGGTAGGGCAATTCAGGGGGCTACAAGGTACGTTAATGAAAAAGTTACATGCAGTGAACTTCAGATATTATAAATATGTCAGAACCATCAAATTAATTCGTAGTATCCAGCATTTGTATCCGAATGTGGCACAACAATAATTAAAGATTTAAAGGTTACATCCGAAGTTTAATGTAATTTGAATGCATTATGTTTAAGGTAATATTCTATTTGTCATTATGTCTCTGTGACAGATATATTTTTTGGTTTGAAGGAAAATTTGTATGGGCTTAAAAAATATGTATTCGATTTTAACTGACTTAATGTATTTTAAACAGTATTGAAGATCTGCTAGATATTTATTTCTCATGTGATATATCTATTTTAAAATGAAATGATGGCTTGCCGAATACGGACCAGTAGAATTAGACAATTTAATGACTCGCAAATGCTGACCACTAGAATTAGTTGCTTTAACGACTGCCTATGCAGTAGCCAATAGAATCAGTTAACTTGGTGACCTAAAATGTTCACCAATTGAATAAGTTTCTCTGATGACTCTGTAATTATACTAACTTTACGCTTTTTCTTTCATTTCCTTCCTTTTGAATTATATCTTACTTAGTGATGCAGAAGTCAGATTTTTGCTTCCACTATATTGTTTTAATATATTAAAAATGCGTATGTAACAGAAAATCGTTTTTTTTCATATGTTTCTCTATAAAAAATAAATTTTTCAAGTTCAATTATCAGCTGAAAAGTTACAATATCTATATTTGTCCTTTCAGCTTATAAAAAACCTGCATTGCGATAATATTGTTATTATTTTAGATTTGCTATTTTTCATTTCGATTTTTCATATTTTATCGTTTGTTTATGACAATTTTCGTTTCGTTGCAGCCACAATCTTGGACAAAACTTTGGAAAAATGTTTAATATAAATTTTGAAGACAAAGATGGGACATCAAAAATTCCTTGGCAAACTAGGTACCGTTCATTATATAAATATGTATCTAAATTGCTCCATAATATCATCATATCTCGAAAATGTCAAGTATCTTAAAATCTAATGAATTTTAGTAGTAGATCTGGTTTTTCTTTTACTATTCCATAACAATGCCTAGTTGGATGCATGGTATGCTGGCAATATACTTTGTATGCGAGACAAAATTCATCATGTTCTAAAATAATTCTAGAATAATATTCATGTTGAAGTTATTGGAATATAATATTCACTATCTTCCTATCAACTGTATAATGATTTATATATTTGAGATCTGCATTGAGGGACTGTATGATTTCATTTGTACTGTATTCAAGTCAAGCAATGCCTCGCCGTACAATGACGACTCCCCTTTATAGATTTCATCTTTTCATATCTTACCTTATTAAAACTCTCTCTCTTCTATTGTTGCCCTTCATTTCTTGTGTGCTCAGTTATAAGTCCTTAGCATATAAAGTGCTCATCATACTCAGTAATTCGGAAGTGAGAATTAGCTTTCGAATTCGTAGTACACTTCAGCCAAACACTAACGGAAGTAGATAGAAGACTCCTTATTTATTTCTTTTTGCCTATATTATACTATTCTTCTATTGCTAACTCATCCATAATATTATAGCTCTATTATTTACATGGTGACATTCCATAGTTTTCTACACTGTGTTTATGCATCGTGACATCATCCTATCCAAATTCAAAAAGCACAGCTGTAGAAAAAGATCCAAAATATTATTCTTTTTTTAATGTTAATGTGAGGCATCTCCCTCGCCTCATTACAAACAATTTTTATATCCTTTCCTATTTCGAATATTTTTTCAGTTGAGTTACAAAAAATTAGGATTTCGTAAGGTTCACACATCATAATCATGCATGCATACTATCAAATGATCGTACGAAGACAGATATCTTATTCTTATATATTAGGTTTGAATCAAGCAAGCAATTCAGTTCTACAGTTCAGTTTATTTAGTTTATAAGTCGGAAATAGTTATTTGTGCTTTAAGGTCAATACATGCATGCATCTATACGGTAGAACTCTTCTCAGCTAGTTACGCTTGAACTATGCTTTTAGTATCATATAATAGTTATTTACTATCAAATTGTTGAAAGAGCAATAAATTCACCTTAATCTAGTTACAACGTGGTGGCAGTATTAGATAAGGAGGTTATAAATAATGCAGGATTGAATATATGCATACTCAATGAACCATTTTTTTCCTGATTGACCCTATGAATATGATTGCGTGCGTGATTTATCTTAAAGTTCAAGTGGTAGCTTTTTTTCTACAGTTTAGTTCATCCAATTCGTGCATTGAAGAAAAAACTGTCAATCCTAGAAAAATAATCGTCAATGTAAACGCATGTAGTTTTATTATGGTTAAAGTATAAATGAAATATCTGCAGTTGGGGAATTACAACGAGAAGTATAGGCGTTTGTGTGATGTGTCATGGGGACGATCAAGGCTTAGTGCTGCCCCCTAAAGTGGCTCCAATACAGGTATTTAGGCAGAGTGTAATAGAACGTTTTGTGTAATTGTATGATTGTTATATTATCCAGTATGCTGGGTATTGTCTTGCAGACTGGATTTTATACTATTCTAGTGGCGTCGAATATGAGTAGAATGTATAGGATAACACACATTTAGAACCTTTATTAGGAAAATTATTATTTAAACTGTCAGTAATATTCTAGAACATATTCTGTAACTGCACAATCTATGTAATGTCTAATGTACTGAATAGCTTTGTATACTAGTCAACCTATGCAATGTTCTAGAATATATTCTGCGACTGCAAAATCAATATACTGCCTAGTATACTGTTTCAATATATACATAACTGCATGGTATATTTTAGAAGAACGAGATAAAAGTATTTATAATAGTTATATTTAAAAATACGAATTCAACTGCTAGACATGGAATTTTTAATGAATCTGAGTGAAAACTTTAAATTTCTCTCGTTCAGGTGGTGATTGTTCCGATCGTTTCAAAGAAGGTTACTTTAGAGCAGCTTGAACCCTACATAAATAAGGTGCGTAAGACTGAAATTGATTTTAAGATAGAAAAATCTATTACTGTACTTTTATGAATGCATTTGTGATTCCAACAAATCACAAGTGCACATAGATGTATTAGAAAATTCTACAGTTAAAATTTTTCATTTCAGATTTTGCAAGAGCTCAAGTCGACCAATGTTCGAGTAAAATTTGATAGCAGAGATAACTATACTTCCGGCTGGAAGTACAATCATTGGGAGCAAAAGGGGGTCCCGATTAGGTTCGAAATTGGCCCACGTGACTTGGAAAAAGAACAAATCGTAGCTGTTCGTAGAGATACCGGTGCAAAAGAAGATTTTCCTTTCGAAGGTATTGCAAGAGCGGTAGTGGCACTATTAGATGATATACAGGTTATTCTTTCAAAATTTATTATACTTTGAATATAAAATATGGTGCTATATTTGGATTTATTCAAATTATTGTTTCTAGTGCCATCTTCCCTCAAATATAGCATTATAGCATTGTTATACCTGGATTTACTCAAGAAAATGTTCTTTTAAGGCTCCTTTTTGTTGAATTCTAACCCATGAATTCAACTAAAAACATTAAAATAATGCTCTATTCGAAAGTGCATATTGTATAAGTTTGATGCTATAAATCGATTTTCTATCCGATTCTAAGTGTCAATTTTTTTAGTCAAGCAGCTCGATATATATATATATTAATCTCAAGTACGCTGAATTTGCCAAACTAGCATCAAATTTCAATACTTGAAATGTGGTAAAATGATTGGTTTATATTTTTATGAATATGGATATTTAAAACTTTTATCTGAGTAAAAAGATTGAAAATCGATTATAAATATGCATATATATTACCAATAAAATATATCTTTAACAATGGCTGTATCCTTATTTAGGCAAATTTACTAAAACGAGCTACAGATTCGAGAAATGAACACTTCTGTCGTGTATTAGAATGGAAAGATTTTGTGCCAGCATTAAATAGAAATGATATCGTGCTCACTCCATTCTGCAATGAAAACGAATGGGAAGAAAAAGTGAAGGCAATGAGCCGTGAGGAAGCACTTAGCGGGGGATCTGAGGTAAGTACTTACTGCTCTATATCTGCATATATGTGGCAATGGTAAAAACGATTGCTGCAGCCGGGTTGTTTCTTGCTGAAATTCCACCATAGGCATTTCATACCATTTGCCTAACCCTAATAAAGCTCAATTTTTTTCACCAGCTATTTTTCAAGTTTTTGTCTGCAATGGAACTTTGAAGTCTGTCGGCAAAAGAGCAGAAAGGAAAAAAATTGTTATTTTTTTATTATTACAAAGAGATAATTGAATTGGTCCATTAACTAATGGTCCTGAGAGATTACCAATTTCTCATACAAATTGTCAATTTAATACTTCTCGTACTCTAGCTACGCAAATTTAATATTCATTTTTTTTAATTTTTCTCGTAAGGATGTACGTACATCTACTAGTGTAGCCGCAAAAACGCTATGTATGCCATTGGATCAGCCCGATCTCCCTGAAGGAACAAAGTGCTTTGTGTCTGGTAAGCTGGCAAAGTGCTGGGTGTTGTGGGGACGGAGCTATTGATGCTATACACCTTCCACTGTTGAAACGGTTCCTTTGGTTTTGTTTCAGATTCAAATGAAGACATGTAACTTTGTTATATATTCTGCTTTTTCTGTTAAATTGGCTAAAGTCGGCTAAGATATTGCTAGCTGTGCCTAGTTGTAATTGTCTGCATTCATTCGACTAGTAAAGCATACAATATAATATACTAGCCACTATTTGACTTTGCAGTTGCAGGATAAATTTCTAGAATGATTGAATGTTGAAGTATAACTAGGTACTATAATCCATATTATCTCTCTGTCTTTCTATCTTCTCTTTCTGCTGTCTCTGTCTCTCTGTGCCCTGGCCACAACTTATCATAACAGTTTGAAGCACTTTGGAGCTATATATTCATGGTTGCCTTCTTTTGCTTTTTTTCCAATGGCAAAACGTATAAAAGGTGTCAGCCCCCAAACTTTCTAATTTTTCTCCTGTAATTTCCTCAGTTTAATTTTTCACGCCCCACATGTAGGAGACTTTTCCAGCCATGGCAGCACAACCAAAAAAGTCCCACCACCTACCCCAAAAGACTTTTTATATTCCAGCAGAGTGTTGCAAAGGCTCTTTTCGATGTGCTGAACTATTTTGCTAGATATGTTTGGATGAGAAACCTTTTTTTGTACCTTAAAAGATATTTAAAAAGTGAAATAAGTAACTGTTTCATTTTCCTACTGTATCGTTTTGGCTTGCTTCATTTGGGTTGTCACATTTTATTCTTTAATTTATAGAGAGATTCGTGCTAAAAGTAAACAAATGATAACTGTACTTCACATTACATCCTGCACACATTTGGCACAGTCTAAACTTTGGATGCTCGCTTACATTAAACCATTCATCAACTCCTTGTAGCGAATCTATTGTCTCGCAAATTCAATTGAATGTGCGACTAAATTTTACTTGACGTCTACAAGTAATGGCATTTTCACTAAGCAGCCATGAATTTGCAATCACATTCATTTAAAAGATGGCATGTAAAATGGACAATAAAACCAAGAATAATGTACTTGAGAAAAAAATATATGAGAAATGCTTTGCCATATGGTAAATCGAAGTGTAAAGCTATCCCAATAGACTGCAATATACTTAAGGAGTAACCAAGCAGTAACAAATAGCTGCAATAGGAAAGTGAATACTACAAATGAAAAATATTTTAGTTCCTTTTGGGTAGTTCTTGCACACCATTCCTAGTAATACTTAAATGCTCAGCATGTAGGTATAAGTTATTGCTGAATCATAGCAAATGTGCTTGCTTATTATCCAATTCAACTAGATCTGCTAAACTGTTAGAGTGAATAAAAACATGTAACAAATATGCAGTTATAGTTCCATAATATTAATATAAACAGGGCTTTTCATGAATGCTTTTACAGATCAAAATAATGTATGTATCAAGGTTCTTCTTCCCACAAATCTAGAAAGGGAAACAGAAGAAAATTGTTCAGAATTGTGCACATGCGTAGCAATATCAAAATGATGACAATTTAGTAATATGTTCAGCAACACCAGTATTCCAATGAAAACAACTATCTGTACGTTAAATTTTGTAAAAATAATTGAAATAGTTGAACCAAGGCAAGAAAAACTGGTGGTTGATATTAAAACTTACTGGAAATGAAACTAAATTTCCATCATACTTCAAGTTTTGGTAAATTCTACTAGTTACAATGCATTATAACAGAAGATAAATTGGTAGTGGATTATTTAGTGATTGTAAATATGAGTTACCAATGGTGCATTTTAAGGAGTACAAAAATTGGAATTATTGACACTTAAACATTGTAGAACAAGTACACAGCAAACTAGTCTGACTCATTTGGTTCTTTTCAGATTTGTATACTTGCCATAAATGTAGTAGTACTGTTTAGAAACACAAATATACTAGCAAGAACATCCACTGGTAATGTGAAAAGCTATAGATATATAGTAAGATAACTACAAATAGTTACAACTTTCAAAGTACCTGTATTGGCTACTCATCTTGAGAAGCAGTATTTTTATTTAAGAGCAACGCTTAGATTTTTAATACTGATTTTTGTTATTGTCAGGAATATAAAATACGACATGAACACAAGAAACTTGTGACAGAATAAATATACTATTACATCCTAAATTGTGTTGATAGCAGTAAGATAACTTCATCAACACAAAAAAATGTCAGTTACTGAAACATGTTCTTATAATTCAAACGGGAACTGGTTCTCATAGTGTCAAGAATTAACTTATATTGTAAGTTAATTCTTTTTTTCTATTTCAGCTGCAGATGTTCCTATTAGGAACATTCTTTATTTTTATGCCAGTCACATTCTCAATAAGTGGCTAGTCATACAATAGGTCAAAAATTAGTAATGTTGTGTTGGAGAAGTGTAATCACTTCTTACAATACAGGTCAAGATATAATGTACATTTGAGCTGTTACTCTCTGACATTGTTTGCCTGTTTGTTATGTGTCACGACACATAGTCAGAACTGAAACTTCAACATAGCATTAAGAGAAACGTACTGCAGCTACAGAATAGAATTAACTCCCTTAGAGGTTAATTCCTAAAAGTTACTAAAAGTAAAAACATGATAAAAAAAACTATAAGAAAGAAAAAAAGCTGTAATACTATAGTTGTAAAAGTAACAAAGCAAGGTTCCCACAAAAGCAAAGATATGGTAAATATAGAAAATTTAAAACTAAGTATATTTATCAGTGACAAGTAAAAATGTACAAAAGCATAAGGTTTGCAAGGGCCTCAAACTCATAGCAATATCCTGTCAAAAAATCAGCAATGTTTTTAGATATAGAAAACAAGGAAAAAAGTAATAAAGTGGCAAGTATATCACAGTAGATGTATTTTATATAAAATATGCTGAAGATAAAAGTACATTATATGAACTTATGTTTGTTATTACTTTCAGTAACGCATCACAGAATAAGACATGGTTTCATAATCTAAAGTAACAGCTAAGTGACAAACAATATTACACAACTTTGTATTCAAGCAAATACACAAGTTACTAAATCATTGACTTGCTAATACATTTAGTACCTTGGTGATTATATCATTTCTTCTGCTAATAAAATTATGACAGTGATGCCTTTGTATATTTCAATGGAAACTAATAGATTAAATTAAGAAACTTAAAACTGATTTTGTAAGCAAACTGCTTTGCAAGCTACATTACTAAGTAATATTTAAAGTTAGTATATAAGTGAGTAGGAATAACTAGCAAGGTGAAAAAATAGGCTGCAGAGTTTGTAGCAATGATACAAAAATTCATTAAGGTTGCATATTTTCACATTACCAGGTCAATTTGCATCTGCATAATCAGTGAAGTAAAAATATTTTAAAATTACCTATGCCTTTAGCTCTGTGCAAACAAAATGCTTTATATCAAACTGTCCCTAAGGTACTGGTAAGTGTTAAGTAATTGAAGAAAAAAAGAAAGAGAAAGAAAATACAGACAAAATATATTAATGACTGGAGCAGAGGACCAACAATTACAGTGACTCAGCTCCAGCACCAGAAATACCAGCAAACTGCACATGTTGCAATAATATAGAAGGGTGAAAAGTAATCTGTTAATTGTAACAATATAATTAAGGGTGCATGGAGGTAACCTTGCGGGCTGCATGAAATATCTTGTAAAATTATGAATTAAATTGTTGATTTCAAAAGATGCTTCAAAATAACTTTGGTGAAAGAGTGGATAAATTGGGGTAACGTTACAACTCCTTAATCTATTGAATACTATCAAGACTGAAACAGAAATACAGCAAGAGTGTAAAGAGTAGTATATTGAGGAAGTGCCATCATGTATTGCCAAGACTGAATCTCAACAACACATTCAGCAAAAGATGTTCGAATATAAACAATTATCATAAATCAATCTTCAAATAGAAAACATGGTGTACAAATCAATTCCTAACAGGCAACATATAAATAGGGTAGAATCCGGGTACTAGAACAGTAACTATCCTAATGAAAGATGATTCTTATGAACTCAATTTTTACCAAATGTTCCAATGGTAGCAAGCAATTGTCATCTACAAGAATAAGGGTTTATAGGCACTGGGTCATTTGTACTCTAGTTTGCAGATTTTGCACAATATAAATATTTTTCATATTGTTTGAATAGGTGAATGGATAACATATGGCAGTGGTTTATATTCTTAGCATAATCCAATTAGAAAATTAGAAAAAACAAAAATATTATTCTTAGGATAGCCATGAACGTATAAATAGTTAATAATTTTAAAAAAATATTTTTCGAACTTCTTTTCAATATAAGCGATAGGCGAGTTTTAACGGAGGACGGCTTGCAATGAATCTTGAAAAATTTCTTACAGATTTGAATTCTTACCGTTTTATAACCGTGAATTGAATAATTCAAATTTCGTATCGAACTGTTAATTGCATCCAGAAAATTTTACTTCAAGTCAAAATTCTTACATTCATATCTTTCGACGAAAAGTCCAGATTTATCTTTGATTTTGAACCAAACATATTATGTATTTATCCACGTGGCATCATAAGCGGTGATAATGCGCACATATTTATCGAATTTTTAGCGACAACTCTCTGTTTAAATAGCATTTACTTTCCTCATTATCAAACGCTATCAGTAATAGTACTTAATTATTTCTATGTCTTGTGAAGAAAAAAGTTGTAAACTTTACTTTCATGACGGACCAGAAGCCACAGCAGATGTTTTAGTTTCCATGCCAACGCCGAAAAGAATGAATGGTAACTTCGTTGAAGACGATGACTACGACGAAGAAGATCCAGAAGAATGGGTAGATTCACAAAGTTCTGTAAATATTTTAGATTTTGGCGATGATTTTATTTCTACCATCGAAGAGATGAGAGCGTCTTTAGTCAGTTGGTGAGTTCGACGACAAACATTATGCCGAAATTTTATTATTGTTGCTTCATTGGTTAAGATGTTAATAGTTTTAAATGCATACCTGTAACTTTCAACTATGCTTCTTTGGAAAAATTTATTGGAGCTCGTATGGGGAAGTTTTGAAATAATTTCAAGCTAATGATTGTGTTCAGAGGGTTGACTAATTTTTTGTTTCTCGCTGCTTTCTCAGGTCCCCTGTTGCCGCTACTACTTACCTAAGCGAAGAGGACCAACGTCGTATTTTTAATCCTAATTCCGTAGATGACAATGATTTGTTTAATATGTCACCTACGGTTGAACCGTATCCATGGCAGTTTCATTCTTCTAATTATAATGATGAGGGCCTTAGCATTTCTGCTTAGAGCTGCTTGATAGCACTTGGCGATTTGTGGGTGGCGCTGCTTCTTTACTGTACATAAGTTTCCTTGGGTTTTGATTATATATGCGGTAGATCTCGTTTAAAAACGTGAAAGAATAGTTTCCCTGTAGAAGTTTGACATGATAAATCTATAGTTATGCAGTGATGCTACAGCTGTATTTGGAGCATACTTGTCTTCATGCAGCTCTTATACACATAAACGGGAATGGGTTCTTGGGTCTGATACTGTCTTACGATTTATATTTGAACATATCATATTGCTTAAGATATTTCATTATTATATTTTTAAGTTTTTGCTGTTAATTTCTTCATGCACGAATACCTAATTATAGACAGTGTAATCATATGTACCATAATGAATTGCAGAAAAAAATGAAGTATATTAATCAAGCTTGAGAACTTGGTATAGAGAGCGGATAACAGTAACCTTTTCAGATGCACAATCGAGTATAATAATTACTGAGTCATTTGTCAGTTTAGCTTGCAATGGGTTTATAAATATCGATTTGAATCCTTAATTTCAAAATATGTAATAGAATTTATCCTCCATGAATAATGCCTGCCATTTACGTACAAATTATTTTAAACTATAGAGAATGGTTATGCTATATCTGCACTAAAGTACATGCAACAATTTTTGAACAGATGAAAATAAAATTCAAGAGGCTAACCAATTTGAACTAATATTCTTTATGAAATTTAAAATTCCTGGTTTTTAGTTATTGTATATGCATTCTATGAAAGAAAAAACATATGCTTATTCAGCATTTTCAAATATGTGTTGAGAGATGTTTTGACAAAAGTTAATTATTTAATTATTCAAATTAAAATAATATATTACATCAGATAATATAAGACAATTTCAATTCAGAATTAAAGTCTGTTGCCCTGGATCAACACAATAAGGATCAATATATAGTTTATCGTATATTCAATTAGTATATAGCGTTGATAAGTCGATTTTGGTTAACTGCTGACAGTTAAAATAATGATTGGCGAAGTAACACGCTACAGACAATTGGTACATGTATTAGATGTAACTGGCTACTTCAATACCTTTTCGCTTTCCAATCTGACAAATTGGCAAGTATTTTTGGAAAATTGGCATTTGCCTTTGTCAAATTGAAATCATTGTATGTAAACATTTTAACATTAATTGTAATGCGTTTTATAATTGAATGCTACGTTGTTTTAATGGCCGGATACCAATTTATGAAACTCCAAACATCGAATAAGTCTAGTTTGCAGGTGCGGGAATGTAGTCTAAGTGAAGTATCAAATGTCAACATCAAAGGAAAATCTTAAATTTCCAATTAACTGGAAATTTAACAAGTATTTTTGTATAAGATTAATATCCAGACTTTATTCAGTTAAAGAGTGCTTGAGAATAGTCTGTAACTGTAGGCGTGATGCCAAGGAGTGTCATGCATTGGATAAGATGATGAGAAATAAGTACACGCATTAAAAGAATCAAAGATATTATGAGAACAAATTCATAATGATCTAGGACCAAAAAATGAGAAAGGTAGACCCCAAACGTCACATCTAAATGCAGCACCAGCAGAACCAGCAAAACTCGTATTGCAATAATTGTTGCGTGATCAGGAAAGATGAGTTGCAAGCATTGTTAGGAATTGACTTTTTGCTGTGTGATCTGTTCTACTATCCGTGAATTGTTTCTACAACCATTGATGATATGTAGGTTGTTGTTCAAATCAATTCGACTTAATCTGATTGATATGAAAATAATGTAGACACAATGTATTGGCAAGATTATTCTTGACAACACATGGATAGAGTATAGTAGACTGCGCTTTAACGTATCATTATTTTGTGCTTTGGTCCCTTGTTACTTATTCCGGTTTATACCTTAGTTTAGTAATCATACTCTTACAGGCACTTTCTGTCAGGATCTGATCTGTTTTGCCGTGATCTGTTATCGAACTGTGACTCTATGGACTTAATTCCTCTAATATGTGTATTCTTGTAAAGTACATTCTCTTAAAGAGTGTTCTAATTAGTGTGTTCTCATAAATATGTTCTCATAAGTGTGTTCTCATATGCGTGTACTCTTAAGTAGTATTGTGTTGACAAGATTCATTCTTGGCAACA
>JAULBW010067117.1:0-39787 GCA_032358265.1 Vaucheria bursata
CCCATCAATGACCAACGGTCTCATCTGGGTGTGGCAGCATGCTGATAGTTTGGAGGTGCGGAACTCGTCGTGGTCCACCGTCTCCACCCGTGACCCGACCTTCTTCTGCAGGCCGGATGTGGGTACTGCAGGACTCCCTCATCCTGCGGAGGGGAAGCGTGCGTCTCCCCACATGACTAGCATGTTCTCTTCTCCTCCCTTGAGGTCCGCCACCAGCTTCTCGTAGGCCTTCTGCTGGCTGATGTACGTCTTCCACCTCAGACACTTGAACCTCTTGGTGTCATAGAAGGCCATCACCGGCCGCAGGTTAGCCAGGACGTGACGAGTGTGGGCTAAGATCAACTCCAGGTGGCTTGTCTTTGCAGTCTACACCGCGGCCTGGAAGGTCTGCACGGCTTCGTTCCTACCGGTCCACAGCTTTGTCACCTTGCTACAGTGCGTGTAGCCTGCCTCTTGATAGAATTTCTTCTTGCCCCACTCAAAGGACTCGTGCTTGGTGTTGTCAGGGCTGTGGCTCCGTAGAGTGTCCATCACCTTTGGATCGTGCACCACCGCAGTGAAGATGGGGTTCCTGCCCGGATCCACTGCCACAATGCGTGCAGCCAACTCATACAGGCCCTGTACCCGCAGCTTCTCTGCCTTCTCTGTGTCTGCTGTGACCTCCTCTACCGCTTGCTTGGGGCGGGACACAATGAGAGTTGTGCTAAGTCCGTCGGTCACCATGAACTCCTCAAACTCCTTCCTCTCTGAGCGTGTCACCAGCTTTGTGCTGAAATAGTACTCCCACAGATCCCGTCCGTCCAGCTGTACACCATTCTTCAGGTACTTATGCATGTCCATCAGCACTGTGTTGTTGATCTTGATGTTGATGGGTCTCAGCTTCTTCTGTGGGAACAGTGAGAAGAGCTTGTACGGCCTCTGCTCCTCCTCCTTCAGAATCAGGTGTTGGTTGCGCGACTCCATGTCCCTCAGCATGGAGTGCATGAAGGGGAGGTATGCTTCTGGATACTTCTTGATTTTGAGGGGGAGAGGACCGACACGTCCTCTCACCTCGTCACAGAGGGACTGCATCCAAGCCAACTCATCTGGTGGGATGGGATGCTGATCCTGCTGGAAGCGCGTGTATTGTGAGACCAAGCCTGCCACCAAGTACGGCTCCTCCGTGCTGGCTCTCGTGAGCACAGAGACTACGCTTTTGATGATACGGGACTCGTTGTCCACAAAGTAAGCCGCGCTGGTCTGTTCCGAGTGCTGCTGGATCTTGAGCCGGAACCACCGTCCCATCCAGCTTCTCAGCGTGAGCGCCGTGCTGACTGCAAAGTTATCCCTTGCCTGCTGCGCCACCATCACCAGCATCTGGGTCATACAGGGGAGGTGTGCGATTGGCTCGTAGGATTCGGGCTGGAGGGACTGGTACAAGATGACCGTCTGCATGAGCGCCGGGTTCCTCCTCTCACACAACCTCGCCATGCTCATGTTGGCGATGGCGGAGACGCATTGGTTGAAGAACGTGTAGTCCATCACCGGTAGCAAAAGGCCTTCTGTTATGAATTGATTTGTTAACGCCGTGTTTGCAGTTACATTTCAAACAGCAGTTACATTTCAAATAGCAGTTACATTTCAAACAGCAGTTACATTTCAAACAGCAGTCACATTTCAAAGTTCTTGGTTTATGTTGGCGAGAATTCATTCTCGGCAACACATATGCACAGAGATTAATATAGTGTAATTATACGTGCATTTGTCTTGTGATTCTTGTTTGTTTTTAGACTTCTGGTTTGCGCGTTCTTTACACTATTTGATTTCTTACACCACCCTCTTCTGAACATTAGCATTCATTGAAGTAGAAGGTCATTATCAATACCAATCTCATAACCATGCACTACTTCAGGCAAAACTATGTTAAACTTGATTTTAATATATTCAATGCACAATTATGTGAAAAAATGTTGACCAGCACAACTTCAAAAATGCAACCAAAACATGTTGGATCTCAAACTTCTGTATGCAAATTTGTTGACACAGGGTAAAAGAAAATGAACCCAGTGAATACCAATGACAAATCTAGCACTTTTTTCAATGCTCAATTTGGCCCAGGCAGTTTTTGAACATTAAGTTTAAAAATTGTTCAAAATATGGTACAAGAACCCAAAAAAAGAAGACAATTACCTGTTTCTAGGAGCCTGTATTAAAGAAATATGGTCACATTTGAATAAACAAAAAAATAAATGACAAACATATGCCTTTCAATAAAAAATGAGCTAGATGACCTATCTACTTTTATTTTGACCAGATGCTTGAAGGTTATCACAGAACATGCAATGTAATTGGTACTTTGATATAAGTACATTTGCTTTGATCAGTTGATTCACACCAACATTTCACTATAAAATGCTCAACAAGATATGGTTATGGACCATATACCATGACAGTTGACACTTGTTTACCATCAATATTTGTTGCTCCATATATTTAAGTGCACCAAGCAATTTTTTTTGCGTATCAACTTAAATACCATTTAAAACTACACTGTTTATGTAACACCATTTGCCACCAATTTTAGCTTCACAAGGAACTGTGTATACTTACCACAATGCACTAAAAATTTTCTCTAATACTCATGAAAAAAAAGTGAATGGTGATACTATGCAACAAACAGCTTTTCTAAGCAAGTAATCAAGACAAAGCTTTTGTTCTGGGTTAATTGAATCAACAAATTGATCAATTCTTCTGACATTTTAATTTTTTACTAGTTTCAAACTTCTTAGTTTATTTCTAAAAGAGTTAGACTTGGTTCAAGCAATCTCTGTCTTTTACTTTTGTTGGTACCATTGTTGATTGATTCTGTTTGACTAATATATGACCTTACATACTTTTTTCAATTCTGCACACGATTTTTTAGTTTTAGATGTGCAGCAATAATAGATAGCCTGCAAGTTTGACAATTAACACTTTTATATTTTGCACAATTGGAACTCTATTTATTTCCAAACTTTGTCCATTTTAAATCAGCAAGACAACTTCCACCTCTTTCATCATTGATTTGAATGACTGTCTTGTGGATTCTACTACTAACCGTGATATAGCATGTGAATACAGAAATTATAGAACTTGCGCAAAGAGTTATAAACAAAACCACTGAAAAGGTATGCATTTATTAGGAATGCCGTAGTTAAAACACAAAAAGAAACGGACAATAACTGGTATAGATATGTTGCATTCAAATATTTTGTGTTGATAGAAGTAAGAACATTCTATCAACACAACAAAATATATGTAAGCTGATAAATGTATGACTCTCCTCAAATCAGTATTGTACAAATCCTCTTGAATCATATAATTACACAAATCTCTCTGAATCGTACCGCAGCTACAAACAGAAATAGTACTTTAGGAAGTTAATTCCTAACAGCATTTGAGCCAAAAAAAAGTAGATGTAAGAAAATATACAAAGCTGATACAAATATTGCTCTACTGAACACAATACACTGTAATTTTTGTGCAAGACTTTATAGATTTAAAAGTGAAAAATACATTTACAAGGATTAGCATACTAAATAGTTGAGGAAGAAAATAAGAAAGAGGTAGAAAATGTAAGCAAAACATATTTTCAATTCAAGCGGATGACCAACAACTACAATGACTCGGCAACGGCACCAGGAAAACCAGCGTACAGTGCATATTGTGATAATGTAGAAGAGTGAGAAGAAATTTGTTAGTTGTAACAATGTCATGCAGGCTGTATGGGGATAACCTTGCAAGCTACATGAAATATCTCATGAAAATACAATTTTAATTTTTGAGCTCAAAAGACGTTACAAAATTACTTTGGTGAAAAGATGTGTAAATCGAGGTAACGTATAAATATGGTAGATTCCGGGTACTAAAGCAGTGAATATCCTAATATAGTGAATGCATCTCACACTCTGATTTCAGATTATACAAGTCTTTTATATTGTAGAAAACTTTGCCAATCAATACAGCTGATTAGCACTATTTCTGACTGATAGTATTTAGACAATGAGATGACAGAAACAATTCAAAAGCTTACATCCTGCCATAGTAATGCGTGAAAAGCCTCCAACCACAAGTTTATGATTGTGCTTAGAAAGCACTTGTAGAAAATCACAATTTAAATTTCTTTCTAAGAAAAGCCTATGATTTACATTGGCATTTTTTTAATCTTTAAACAACAAACTGAAGGCCAACTTCTTTTAATTCTAACTGGTGCTTACTGGCTAACAATTTGAAGACATCATTATTTTTCATGGCCACTTGCATTAAGTAAAAGGACACAGTTAAAAAAGACAACTTTTGAAACTCAAACACAGTTGAATCTTTTGTTTTAGGTCATAATTCTCAACTGATTCATTTAGTTTCACTGCTAGTGTTCGACACACTTTGGTAGGAGCAACATGTTAAATGCCAAAGTCAATGATGTTGTGATATGTAGCTTACTTTAGCTACGAAGAGTTGCTTGATTTATTTCATGTGTGAAGTATCAGTGATGACGTAAGCTTAGAAGAGATTCTAGATCATGTGGATTTAAATGGACAACTTTTTTAAACCCAGTGCATTATGAAACGCTTCACTGAGAAGTCGTGTTTTGATGGCATTGAGAATGCACAGACAATGGGTTTTTTTCGTACTATCTCAAACTAACAAGAATACGAAAAAGAATCTTTCTGCTACAGACGCTGTTTCATCTTTAATCGAATACGTGCATCTGATTCAAACTAATTTTTACTATCAACTGTACTCTGGATCCCTTTGCCTTTCCCCATATTTCCATACCTCACAGTTTACCGTTTTTGATTTTGCTAATTCCTGTTAAAATTGAATATATAAATATTTCATTTTATTTGTTTCATTTTTAGGTCTTAGTTCTGAATACTTTTGCTTTTTAGTCCTTTTTTAATTTTGAAATGAAATTGATTGTCAGAGCACATGGCAGCAAGTCGACTGTCAAGTTTTCATTTGACATCACAGTGGCAGTTGACACCTCTAACAATAGAACTATTTCTACAATGATCATTCATAAGCTGTCATTTTTGTTGCCAGTGGCTCTGATACGCTCACAATTGACAAGTTTTCATTGGTGAAGAGATTTTAAAGTGGCCCAATATTAATGTATCGCATAAAACCACTGTATTGACAATATTGGGTTTCGGTGATTTCTATTGGTTCAAATTCCATGATATGGATTACTATTAAGAAGCTACTTTACTGGAAAAAAATTTAAGTTCATGAAAAAGTTGACCGCTAAAGTTGGCGGCATATGATAATAGAGCCACTGCTATCACGAAAAATCTTTTAAAAACTAGGATAGAAAACCTAAATTGCTCAAAAAATATTCATCGGAAGAAATTTGAAATGACTCAAAAAGGCACGACATACTTGCGAACCCAATACAAATTTCCATGTGTCATGCTGACATTACCTCTTTTGCTGGGGCCCATTAATTTTTTCTTCAATGGCTTTCCAGAAAATGCTGAACATGAGTCCTACATTTACAAAATATGCAGCAAAAATTACTCTAGAATGAATTCAACTTTTAAATTTCAAGTCAAAATTTTTTTTGTTTCATTATTAGATGACAAAAGAGACAAAACTTGAAATCGTAGTTGACGAATATATTGCTCTAGAATAATTACCAAATTGAACGTGTTTCACTGAATCTTAAAACCTTCAATACTATCTTCTTTTTTATGCCTTTTCATCATTTCTGTCACTTCTGTTATGTCCCCCCTAAAGTACATTGTTGAATTTCTTGTCCCATGAAAAAGAGCAATTTCATTAAATATTACAGAAGCAAATAAAGAACAATTACGACAATAATCAATTCTGATTTGCTTATCTAACTATTGTTTTCTTCTAAACTCGGCAATTCTATGAAATGTGTAGCATCTAGAATTAACTTTCAGCCTTAATATTAGATTGGATGAAATTGGACAAACTCGATGGAAAAAGTAAAGCCTGCAGTTTCTGGGATGCTGCTAATCAAACAACCAAGAATTGTTTTATTTCAACAGTTACTCCGGAAGAACTGTCTACAATTCATCGTCACTGTACACTTGGCAAAAAAGACTGGAACATAGCAATATATAACGAAAAAGCCAAGTTTACAGTATCAAAACTGACTGGGCGGTGTTAGTACTTTAGAGAGGTTTTAATGTAGTGATTCTTTAAAGTGATGAGGTTAAAATTTACCTTGCATTCCATTAGCAATCAGTTTTGTCTTTAATCCTCGGCCAAACAAACCAACAAGACCATCTGAAGCGATAATGTTCTTTACTGCCTATGTATCCCAAAATTTTAAAAAAATTCACAAAAATTTATGATATATACAAAAATTTATAATAATTACTCGCAAGTTAGGTAGTATTTTATAATACAAAATTGAAATAAAACAAGATTTATTTCGAAAAAAAAATTGAAAGTATAGTACTAAGAGTCACAAATGGGACAACATTTTCATCATTTACCTGTTATTGAAATACAAAAATTGGATTAAAAATGTTTTTAAACATTTATCAAAAATACCCAGTTGGAGAGTTTTTTTTATCGTACAGCATCCTCTGCATGCAACTACACTAACATTGTTTCAAAATTGAACCTAATGACTTGCCAACGTATGTAACTTATTTGGCCTCAAAACTCTTATCTTTATCACATTTTAGTGACAAAAGAACAATTAATTTTCAGAACAATATCTATTAAGCATTATTTGGAGACACGAAAAGTTACAACCTAATCAGCTGGACATTCAAAAGTTTAAATTTCAGGGGTTTCAGTAGCATTTCAATTGTTAATTTTTCTAAAGAATTTAGTTAAAAATTAATTATTAGACAATTTATGAGAGGTACATTCATGAAATTCCAATTTATCATGAGGCCGGGTTATAAACGTACACATGACTTTTGGGGCAACTTCAAATCCAGAGAATTTCTGAACGACAAGTAAAGCTTAATTAGAGAAGTAAATAAGTCTAAATGGATAAAATCGGTTGAAATCATCAAAAGTTATGCCATCTGCAGTTTTTGAAGGCTCGAAATTTGAAATGCCATATAGTAAACTCCGGATATCAATGAATTTCTTATATCCGAAAATTAGTAGGAGCGAATTCATTACATCGAACTTAACTGTATCTCTGTGCAATTTAGAGGATACTCTGAATTCAATTGATTTTAAAATTAGCATGAAAAAATCACCTGAATATATGTTACTGATTCTGTACTGGACTGCTTATAAACTTTCACTACACGTATGCTGTTTGAACACGTGTCGCTGACCAAGGATGAAACAAACCCAATGATTGCGTTTCGACCCAGTTTCTTCAACGTTTCAGTCTCGCGAGGTATTTTTTCTTGTAAATAGTTAAATGTCAAAAACCAAGGATAATGCCTGAAAAATAAGCGCAAGGTAACATACAGAAGAGATCATATTAAAAAAATGTGAATTTTTTTGAAATAACGAACTTTCGGGTTTTCGAGAGTAAAAATTGAAACATTTCGTAAGTATAAAACAAATTTCCAATTTTGAGTTTTGTTCGAAAAATATTTTTTTTCAATTTTAGGTGATGATATATCTGGAGCGAATTTTCGCATTAGACAAACCTTCTAGAACAATTTTTTCCTACTTAAGGCATATTCTAGAACAATATCTGTATTAGGGCATTATTCAAAAATATATTTAAACATTCTAAATATGATGTAATAAATTTGTAGTAATCGTTAATAAAGGCGCATGAACAATATAGAACTTAGCTAGATGAGTTCTACTCGATTCCCCCTTGCTACAGCATTTCGGAACACGGGAAAAAGCCTTTTGTAAAAAAAAGCATTTCATTGGAACAGAAGAAAACTTTTTTGGGGGAGGGGGTGAACAAACTTTTCGTTACACTGGTTCAGTTAAAAAGATCTATTTGATAGGAGGAGAGGGAGGGGGGGGGGAGTGAAGCATTAAGCTGAGTCAAAAAGTATGGAAGGTGATGGAGGTTGAGTATAAGGACTTACCCCACAAATGTAGCCGCACTGGCCGCAATAGCTCCATGGTACAATACAGTAGGCCCATTTAATTTTATCTTCTTTACTAGCGCTGGAAATCCATTTTTTCCTTCGACCTACAAGAGTAAACATACTATTCAAGACTGTCAAGATATTGCTAGCTATGTTTAACATTTTATTAGCTTATATTGATGGAGATTTGAACAGTATACTATATAGTATACTAGCCTTCATTTAAACAAGCAGTGACAGAACAGTTTTCTAGAACAATTCAACATTATAGTATAGAATTATTCTTTAGTCTATAATATCACTCTGTCTTTCTTATCTTCTTTCACTATTCCCTCTGTGTCTTTGTGCAATATGAAATACTAATCTTAACAAAGATCAAAAACATACCCAATTTTCTTAAAGATTTCTAATGAATTTGCACGGTGATATACTCTTTAGGTCGAAAAGAACCGATAATTTGAAATTTGATCAATTCGGAATATTTCGAGCCACAAAATCTTTCTCTATGAGAGATATCATTGCTATTTAAAATATAATCAATTGAAGACAGTACTGGGAATCCTGTTTTAAATAGTTCATATTAAATCATGTTCCTTAAATCAATTAAGTTCTTTTCTAAATATCTATCAAATATAGTAATCCATGCTTCATCAAAATTCCTTTTTTTCATTGTCTTGTTTCTATTTTCAAGGGCTCTATGAAAAAATAACTGCTGGAATATATTTCTTTCTTTTCAACTTACTTTTTTCCCTATTTTACGAATATAGTGGCTTCCGCTCACAATAAAATATTCAGTTTTAAGCAAAAAAAACTTTGAAAAAGGAATGGTTCGAAGTAGACAGTTTTCTATTCGATGAATCGATCAATGCTCTGATGTGATTGGAGGGATGCTATGAAACAAATCCTGGGTTTTAGAGAGTCATTTGTACATTTATTTTTGTCATAGCTTCACCATTGCAATAATTATATAAATATACTAATAATATTAGAGAAATCTTGGTATGAGTTATCCATTTACAGTCTTGCAAACTGTCTTTTTATCAACTGAATCAATTTGATTCATCACGATTTTTTAGCATATTTCTTTAAAAATTGACTTTCTTGAAATCATGTATCCTTATTTTAACAAGTTATAATAATCCATTTGATTACAGATAATTCAATTTAGTAATGCAGCATTTCAGAAAAAAACTTTTGTACCCTGGAGTAATAATGACTAATTTTGAAAAAATCAGCATATTTAGATATTTCATTTAATATAAAAACAATTTTAGCCAGAAAAGAGTGACTCAGGACTGATTTTTGATAGTATAAAATTATAATGCATTTTTTTACCTGCATGATAGTCTTAGTAGTATCCACCGGCATTAGAACAATCCTAATATAAGGCATATACTTTTTAATAGAGCAAATATATAGCTATGAGGTGAAAGTGAGCAATGGGCTACAAAGCTATTAGTTTTACAGTAATCTCTGAAACTTGACTTTTATACAAAAAAAGAGCTCATTATGGGCTGAAAAGTCACAAGGGTATATTTTCATTCGCCCAAATCTTCTTTCAATAGCGATATATTTATAATTCTTAAAATCATTCGATTTGATTGGTTGCATTTTCTACACATTCACTGCTATTGGGCAACGCACTTTGTCAATGAAATCAAGCTAACCTGCCTCTGAACTAACATAAAAATAATACTGTATACCCATAAAATGCAGTTTAGTGACCTTTTAAATCTTGCGGTCTATTCGAGGGAACAATAGACACTACACAAAAAATTGAAATAGAACATAATGATGCTGTATTTGAGTAAAGGTACTATAAGATTACTTATTTACAATTCGTATGCCCTTCTCCTACGTAAAGTTCAATATTGAAGAAATATCTGAATATTTGAAAATAGAATTCTCTTAGAGAATCATCACAAATGAACACAAAAAATGGCTTTTAATTGCTAAAAATAAAAATTCATCATATGCGAAATAACAATGTGCACTGTACCTCCATGCAGCGGCAGCACCTGAAGCACACAAGGTTTTAAGACCTACAGGCAAACTTTTAGTGGATTCCATGGATTCCAAGAGAGCTAATACACCTGTATTAGCTGCTGTATCCCCAAAACGAGACAGAGGTCCCTGCATGTACAGTACAAGTGGCTTAAATTATGCTAGTTTTGTAATAATAAATAATTCAATATGGAAAAAAATTATTTCAAAAGTTCAAAATTTACACTATATTCGATTATTTTCTACCATTTCCCCAGACTTACTGTAGGATTTGGAAGATTCATTCGCTCAAATTATTCTTTTTACGTCAGTAAAGATTTGATTTAAATAATCGTTTTTCACAAATTGTAAAAATTTATCCTTCCGTTAATTTTTTCAAAAATAATCACATTTTATTGGTTCACATCGGATGGCCTTGATAATAACATATCGCTAGTTTACTGATGGCATTGTAAAGTAAGTTCACATATATATCAACTACTATACCATTTTCTTCTTCTTTTTTAGTGGCAAAACATATGGGAGGTTTAAGGCCCTAAAAATTATTATTTGTCATCCTCTTTTTGGCTCAACTTAATCTTTCAATGCCCCCCCCCATCACGACTACAAATGCTTTTCTACCCCCTCCCCTCTCCCCTCACTAAACGACTTTTTTTGTTACAACAAAATGGGTTTGCCAAAGGCTTCTTGTGCCGAAATATTTTTCCAGATGAAAAAAAGAAAACTGCTGCAATGAACCTGTATTAGAGCTGGCATGACTCCTCTATAAAACCTTGGAATACCCCCCTCTTTGTACAGGTGCGAAATTGCCTCAACTGTGCCTGTACCATGTCGATACCTGAAAAAAAGAAAACATCAATCGATTGCCTTTAAAATTTACTCGAATAGAATGTATAACGAATATTGTCATCTTTCCTTGAATATAACCTCCATGGAGTCATATTCAAATTGAGGCAAATGCAAAATAGGTCAATAAATGAGTTTTAACCCTTCTAATTATGTAAAAGCTTCTGTTAAAGTGAATCTGAGATAGGCAGTAGATATAGTAGAACTGCAAGAGCTATATCAACTAAGAAGTACATAGAATTCAACTTCAACTTTAGATTGTTCTAGAACAATATTCTAAAAACAATTTCTATGTTTCCAATTCAATAAAGGCAACTACACTATTTAGAGCTATACTAATTAGTATTAAGAAGTAAATATGTAATAATGTAGGGAATAGCTAGTGCTATCTTTAACAAACTTTTCATAAATTATTCTTTAAACTGAAAAGTCATCAAGTTATGTATTTTTCCAATTCAAATCATCTATCGTTGGTGGTACATTTACTGAACAATATGACCTAATGAATATATCTTTCGAAAATACAATTCAACAAATATACAAAGCTAGTTGTCCCTCTAATATAACGCATATGTGCTATACAAAAATTTCATTTCAGCATCAAAGAAGTTTGCCATCGCAGTAAGGTTCTTCAGATATAAAAAATCAATTTGATGGATCCACTAAATAAATTTGTTCTATCTGAAGTTCAAAATCTGAAGCTAACCTTGGACACAATTTGATCTTTTAGTGTATTTGCTATATATGAAAATTCATTTAAAGTGAACTCGTAATATTCGAAGTTTACGGTTATGAAGCCATATGAAAACTGGGTTAAAATACAATTTTCAATTTAAAAAATTGATACCGTAGAATGTAAAATATAAGCAAAATGTCATCTGAGCTCTTTGCGCAGTAGAAATTAAAAACTTCATAAATAAATAAAGAAATACCTAAAAACTTACTGCAAATAGTAAGTTTCATGCTAAAGAAAGATATATATTTAGGTAACTTACTGGTAATTCATAGCTGTTCGCAGCCACATCAAAGTTCCAACATTCAAAACCATTGCAGAAGCTCCAGCTACACCTGAAATAAAAAATCGTTGAATTAGAAACATCAAAGTTTAAAACAACCTTCACAGCAGTATCACATATGCCCTCTATTCGAATTAAAAAATTTCAATCTGAAACGTTTCGACTCACTGATTATTGGGGTATCACTTGCATAGGATAAAGATCAATTCATTTACATTAACTTGGATACTATAGGCTTAAATTTAACTATGTAGAAATTCAATTATGGAAGACTAGCTTATGCTCATTTTCCAAAATTGGCGGTTTTAATTAACAGACAATTGAAGGATTTTTCTATATATTACGGGTACACCGATGTACCTCAGTATTTTCATATATACATATTTGTATTGTACCACCATCGATTAATGCCTTTCTAGAATGAAAGAGGATTGCAACTTGGCCCAAATATCAGATAACGTGGGCAAAAGTTCAACTAACACCATTTTTGTTGAGAATAAGTTATTACTTTCATACAACGTTTGCAAAATCGATATGTAAACTAATTAGAGTGGCGTGCTCACAAGCAGCATTAATAGCATTCAATGAAGCATTTTATAAGCATAATATCTAGTGTTGAATATGCCTTTCTTCTCTAAGTTTCTAGAACAATGGCCACGTTGAAGGAAAATGTTGGCACCGCAGGTAATTGAGAGTGTCCTTGCACACTTGTACATTAGAAAAAACCTTTACATTTTATTTTTACAGGTCCAAACTTAACTTAGGTGCTCCATGTTCAGTAAAGCACAGATAAAAAATCAACGGAAATATCCAATCAAAATTATAATATTAATCAAAACCAAGAATAGCGTGAAAAGAAATCTATTAATTAGTTTGAAAAACTCACAATTATCATTTTCCAATAGTTATAGAGAACATAGCTCTTGAAATTTAAATTTCAATAGAATTTGTGTCATTAATTTTTCTTGTTCTACTTTATATATCAAGCCCCAGAGCACGTAATTTTTTAAACTTGTACCAACAATGTCTTAGAAAGACTTTATCAAACGATTAGCCCACCAATACCACCCACTGCGAGCATTTAGAAACTAACGAAATCTCGTATCAGCGCCAGTATGTACCTACTGAACTGGTACATAATATGCCAACTGACAAACCACAGTGTATTTGCAGCACTTCGTCTTCCAAAACAGCCTTATGAGGAAATCCGATGTCTACTGTACACCTTTTTGCAAGGGTAACAAGTTCAAGCAAAAGTGTCTCCTTCAAATCACCATTATCAAAAATCGTTCTTATGAATGCTGATGTTGGAAACTATACAATTCTCGTTTATAACTGCAGAATGACATTGCTTGAAAATGGATTTTATCCAATTGCAATCAATTCAAATTTAATGTTGGCACGTTACGATATGATTCAATAAATTAAGTGGTTCGTATAGATTGAGGCGGAATGTACGTCATGAATTTTCATTAAGCAAAGCTGTCGATGAATATAAAAATTTCTATACTTGATAATTCAATTAATTTAGATAAGGTACCTCTAGAGTATGCCTACATGATGAACTTGGAAGCATTACATATATATAAAGGAAATCAATGAATTTTATAGCTTCTGTACTATGTTCACCGCTATTTTCATTTTTGGCTATAACGATTGGAAGTAAATATGAAGCTGGCACTGACACGACGATAAATTTTTCGAACTTTTTAAAGCGCTACGATAAAAAGCTCATAGAATTTTAAAGTACCGAGAGTTAAATCATATTAGGGACAATATCTTCCGATGAGTTCATGAGACACCGAAACAGAATTTATTCGTGCCAGTAAGTTAACAGTAGCTTTACCTTTTAACTCATTTCCATTAAAAGAAAATGCTATCTTGCAACCATGAAATAAATGATTGATATGTATATGAATCGAGAAGGAATAAATTTGTACCTCCACCCAGAGCTCTCTTCAGTGCCTTGTTGAGAACCTCATTCGCTGACGGAGTAGAAGAAGCATCTGACATGGTGTTAACCTTGATGATAGTCTCAGCTATATTGTACGAAGTTCCGCAATTAAACACAATAAATCAAATTTATTACATGATATTAACATTTTTGGCATTTTTCATGCTATAAATAGAAATCCGCTAATCAGCAGGTAAAAATTTGAGACCAATCATATTTACGTGGTCTGCGCCCCCCCCTCCCAAAAAAAGTTTCCTATAATAGACGCATATTTTCATTTTTTGTTGTACATATAAGCTATCTAGACATGGAACACAAAAACATAAAAGAAGAGTCTAATCTTAGAGAAAGCTTGGGAGAAATTTCAGGCCAAGTCTGCTTGGAAATTGGTAAATTGCCCTGCCACTGAATAGTAAATGCAAGTAATTGCTAGGAATTAATCCTTTAAAGGATTAATTTTATTTTTCCTTGTAACTACAAAGAGTCAACAGAATTCTATGTCCATTATTAAGTGCAATGGAAACTATGGACTGCATAGGTACTCTTGGGCTGTGGTGATGGATAGGGTTATAATTGGTGTTTTACTGTGAAGTTTAATCACTTCCAGCAACACAAATTAAGTTGCATACATAAATTGACAAGAACTATAATGTTTGCGTTTTACATTTTTGTGGTTGCTCCTCAACAGTAACTGATGGAGAATAAGAGAGCAGGATTTACTAAAACAACCTGTTGTAAGGTCAGCAAAATGTTTGATGATCATTTGGGTAGAAGCTGTCAAACCACTAGTTGATTGCCATATTAAAGTGATAACTAAATATGTGCTGCTGTACAATATGTGGTTGTTAGAAACATTAAATACAACTAAGCACAAAAAACTGTGACAGAAATGTGTATATTTATCATGCACTAATTGTGTTAATAGAAGTGAGCTAACTTTATCAACACAAAAAGTATACAACACTACTGGCATCTGTGCAGCCAATTTACCTGGAACATCATAAATGAAAACTGACCGCAGCTGTAAAAATAGAATTAATCCCTAGGGAAATCGACTCCTAACAGTGGTATACCTATGTTTTGCATTTATATTGTGCAGTAGCACAAAAACTTGTTTCTTGTTTAGCCTCATGAAGAGAAGATTGCTGGAAGATATCATTGACTGAAACTTTAAAGCAAGAAAGACCAAAACTATTTGTGTAGCTATTAATAACAAGATCTTCTGGTTTTGCTAGGCTGTTAAGAAGTTTCATGTCAGTACTAATAGAAAGAGTAGTATCACAACCAAGATATAAAAGAGAAGAGTCTCAACTGCATTATACTGATATCTTTGTTGCCTCCATGAGGGTAAGTACCAACATGACCACCACAGATATCCATACTTTTGTTGGTACTTAAATGAATAGAGGAAAGAACAAAATGCAATTAAAAGGCCTAGCTACTGTTTAAATGCTACATGAAAATCTTAAGTTGAAAGTGTTAAACCTAATGAGCAAATGGAAAGTACAAGGAGCCAATCTCCTGTATTTGACAGCAATATCAGGTAGCTGTACTTGAAAATGAAAATAACTGGAAGTATTAAAAGCATTAAAATTTACCTGACTACAATGCAAATAGAGTAATTTTTGAGCATTTTGCTTGTCAACCATGATCATAAGATAAAATTCTTTCCCATAAAAGTAAGGTGGTATTGTTCATAATGAGTTCCAGCTGGGTGAGCATCAGGTAAAGTACTAAACAGCATAATACAAAGCAATGAACTAGTTAACAAAAGGGGATCAAAACAAGCTGGACTTATGATATCTTCAGCTCAAAAAATCCACCATATCTTAACTGTAAGGGAGAGATACCTAAATTCAAGAAACTCGAAGAAAAGATGGGACATGTGAAATAAGAACTAAAGTACTCCAGAGCACAAGATCAAGATGCTTTACAGCTACAAGAACATCAGCTGGCAGATAAGTGCAAAGAAGATGTGCAGTTTTACATGTTCCCATGCATTCACAGAAAAAAGCAAGTTCAATTTGGGCACTGTAATTTTCAAGGTATAGATCAAGATCATCAATAATCATAATGCTGACGTCAAATTTGTACTGGATAAATGCTTGAAAGCAAATTGTTGCCTTCAAAGGAACTTTGCTATAAAAAAAATTTGTTTGTTCCTGTAAGAAAATTTTAAGGTGAAGGCTTTTTTAAGACCACCAGAGCTAACATTTGGAAAGGTTCAAATGAAGTCCCAAATTTCAACTGAATTGATATAAAAAGAGTTAATGCATGACACATCCTGAAGATAGCCAACAAGAATACCATTATTCATGTACCTTGCATTGAGATATAATAAAGGAACCTCAAACTGGATCAAACAAATGAGCTGTTGCTAGACCAAAGGAAAACAAGAAGGGACTTAGGGGGTTTGCTGAGCACCCAAAATACTATAGATAATGAAAGCAATACAAAATAGAAGTGTTTTTTTAAAAATAGCAACATACTACCAAGCTGTAAAAAGAAAAAGAAAAAACTGAGTTGGAAAAAAACAATAAGGCAGTTTTGTTAAGCTCATTAGAACCGTTTTATAAGTTAACTTCAAGCAAAACAGAAGGAGTACATAAAAGAAAGATGCGGAAAGTACCCTAACAGCATGGATAGCATCCTCAGCTCTTCTCCAACTTAATACTGTAACTAGTGAAAAACAGAAATAAACAGTAGACTCATTACAAGTTGCCCAACTGTCAGGATCTAATATGTTGCCGTGCAATTTGCTATTGAACCATGATTATTTTGTAAAATGTTATGATTCGTGTATGATTCTTTCAATGAATTGTGCTCATTATATCTTTTGTGATGTGTTGCAAGATTCATTCTTGGCAACACATGAAGTAGGTTCTAATATACTAAATTAAGCGTGTATTTCTCTTGTGTTTTTGGTTTACCTTGTGTTACTGATTACATACGTGAGATTTGGAAATTAGATCCTTACACCAGCAACAACATTTTACTTTCAAATACCAAATTAACTCATCTACTGAAATTGAACAAATACCTGTTAGGATTGCTGCATTATTTAACATTCAAAAGTTAATAATGTTTGACTATTTGTTGATACTCACATACAATCAAGTATTAATTATGTTTGTTGAACATCATATAACTTGGAGTCTGACTTCCAACCATGCAGGTTAAGGTTTGTGTTTAGGATTGCTGCATCCAATAAAGACTAAAATTAATTATATGTGTTTATTTTAGACATGGCAAGTCATCATTCAATTTCAACAATAGTTTATAGCAAGTTATTGTTGAGTTTGAACTATAAATAGATTGATTTGAAGATTCACTTCAGGTAATGCAAGTAGCCTTAGCAGTCTTGTAAATCAGTCATATAAATAAGCTATATATTATAGCTCCTGTCCTGCATTGTCTTTGCACAGTCTTTGTCTTTGCATTGTCTTTGTCTTATCTTGTTGGCAATTAGATCTTGGAAATGAATCTGTTGAGTTATTTGCTAGGGTTAACAGTTTGCAAGTTCTTGTCTGGCAGTGTAATAGACAATTTTACACATATCTTTCATCTTGATCTGTCTTGTCTGTTGATATAGTTATTGATCATGTAATACACCTTTAAGTCTGCTGCAAAGTCATAACTGTATGTTCAAATATAGAAAATTGCTTAGTTGAGAATCCTAGTCTTTGAACTTTAAGATAAAGAAAACATTTGACTTAAATAGCCTTCTGTTTGGTGGGCAACAATTGTTCCATTATGACAAAATGTGATTAAAAAACTAATTTGGTTGTTAAGAATCATGATATATAAACTTAAAGTCTGAAGAAGTTTTTCAATTAAAGTGCTGTTTGCACTGAACTGAGTAATAAATTTTAGAAAACCAAATATCTTTGCTAGGAATTCACCCTTAAGAGAGTTAATTTTATTCTGTAGTTATGGTATATTTCTCTTGAAAGCTATCTAAAAGTTTCAGTAAATGATATCTTGTGTTGATTAAGTTAACTCACTTCTATCAACACAATTTAGTATGTAATGATACACGCATTCTGTCACAGATTTCTTATGTTTCCGTTGTGCATTGCGTTCCTAACACTTGGCTTTGCAAAAGTCTTCAAGTATAGTATTGCATTAATTTTGACAATCTTCAATATTTTAACAACTTTATAAATTGAAATTTTTTTATGGCTATCATGATACCTAAGTACACATTGCAAAAACTACATGCACATTGCTATCAAAGATAAGGAAGCTATCAGTATGTTTGCTGAGGTTGATGGTAGAAGCAAACACAATTGAATGATGAGTTGTTAAAAATTGTTAGCTAGTATAAAGTAAGTAAATGAGAAACATCTCCTTGCTAAAGTGTCAGCAACAACTTTGCAAAATACCAGAGTAATTACAATGGCAAAAAGCAGAATGAATTTAGAAAAAAGTTTTGTTTTGATTCAAAAAGGGGGTAACCTTGAAATGTAAAACCATAAAACAATTAGAGTCAGTAGCTTTTGGAGATGCAGCAGAGATGAATCTTTGACAAATTAAGATAGGTAATTTATGCAAATCTTGTCATAGAAATGTAGAAATGGAAATAAATATTTTAACAATATTTACATCACATGCAGTGACCAAGACCAAAAAATGTGTAGCATTGTTGTGAATTGCATTTTTCTATCTGAAGCTAACACAAAGTTTCTAAAGAATCTATTCTTGTCTGTGCGCTTTTGATATAAATAATGTTTTGATTTATGTGTGATAGAGATATAGAACTGATATATTTTCAGTGGCCAAAAATAGCAGAAATAGTTATAAAAAAGATCATTTATGCAAAATGATTTTAAATGCAACAAAAAAATGAGATGAAGTATTGTTTACGAAAGATTTGTACCAAGTTAAGTATGAACTTTAATCTAAGAGTTCTAGAACAGGATGAAATGTTTTAACTTTGATACAGAGTAATTGCTCATGTATTGTGCAGTCTACTAGTCAGTATAGTACTTGATACGTCCTGTTGATATATTATACAAAGAAATAGAAGTAATAAAATCAGAATTGCTGTCAGAATAAGTGTTTTTGCAATAGTTAAACTATTTGCTTAATAATTTTAGTAGCATCTATTAGTCATAAATTTTCTCCTTGCAATTTTTGCTACTAGTATTTTTCAGTAAGAATTTTGCCAGTATCTAATAAGGGTTCAATAGTTTTCAAAATATTTCTGGTAAAAATGCAAAGCATTATGTTTTACTTCTATATATGGGAATTATATAACAATTTTTTATTTATTTTAAATAGACCATTCATTTATTAAGTATGGATTGCTGGCAAAATCGTAACAAGGCACCAAAGGTAGTAACATGAAGAATATAATGTGAAGACTTAGGATATAAAGTAGTAACTAAACGCAAAAGTGAAGGATGGAGCAAAAAATGGAGTAGAATTTGAAAAACAAAACTAGAAAGAAGATCATGCAATCTTATTAAAGTATTTCTGCTACGGAAGTGGAAGGACAATCTACAATCTACTTACAACACAAAACTGGCTTAACTAATCAATTCAACCAAATATACATTGTGTAGATTATACAAAACAGTATGTGTACCTTACATGAACTATCTATGATAAATTCCAAAGCAAGACTAAAGTGGATTGATTCCTAACTGATTCCAGCAATTTATATATTCTAGCTTAAGATCTTGCTACCAAGATTTTGAATATATTTCTCAGTATGAGGCATTTTTGCAATATTATTTAAAAATTAATTGGTGTATTTTTACTTTTTAGAAGATTATTTGAAAACATTATACAGTCTGTAATGAGCTATTCGTGTATCGGTGGCTGAGATTTCAGAAGTTAGAACTATCAGATGCATTTTGTAAACAGGGTCAAATTCGATTGAAGCCAACTCAAATCTGGCAGAACTTCAATAAATCTTGATCTAGATAATAGCTCTTTCATTTTCAACATTACGCAACAGAGTTCATATTGTTCCTGAACGGCAGTAGGAAAAACGAAAAGAATGAATTGAAACGGAATCAAAACCATTCTATCCAGCGTGTTTTGAAGCATTTAAATAACTGTAAATGATCGCTCTTGGGCTTTTCTAAACAATTACAATATACGATGATTTAAGGTGATATAATACTATTTAAGATGATTTAAAACTGCTATTTTTTTATTTTAAATATTTTGGCAGCTCGGAAAATGCGGGAGTAATTTTTTAAATTTTAGTTCTCGTAGATTACTTATAAAATCGTGCCAATTGCATTCATTGAGTCATTTAATCAACACGTTGGCGACCACTAAGTTCATCATGGAAATTCCCAGTGACGAAGTAATTTTGAAAGAACTTCGCGTGATTGCTCCGCGAATGGAGAAGTCTGCAACATTCAAAGAAGTAATCTAGCCATTTTTACATTGCAAACGAACTTTATAAAATCATAAATTTTGATCATTTCTATTAGCTCAAAGCGAAGCTTTCCGAAGCGTTAGGTTTGGAATCCGTTCAGGAGTTCAGTGAGAAAGTTAAGCGGTTATATCAGAAGGTGTCTCTCGAAATAAAATCCGGTGAATACGTTTCCAGCTCTAGTTCAGAAGAGGAGCCTGTTCCGAAAAAGAGGAAAAGAGATTCAAAACCAAAGGATGGGCAAAAATCTAAGATTGCCCATTCCTCGCCTCTTACCGACGCGATCGCTTCGCTAAAGGGTGCGTTGTAGGAAAAATTTACAAGAATTTACTAAGTTTTGCAAGATATTAGAAAGTTTACTCCTCTTCATGATACTTCCAAATATCGAAAGTATCTTATTTTAAATAAATTTGGCTAATTTCGATAGATTTAATTCCATGTTTAGGTATTATTGTTTATTTATTTTCCACATATTAATAATTTTACCATATGAAGCAACAAGTTTAAATGATGTTATCTGAATTCAATTCTCTATCTGTAAAATGATAGTTGAATGTAGGGCTCGATGTTGAAGATATCGAAGTCATAGGATACGTATTGAAACTACAGTCTCCCCTTGAACATAATGCGAGGAGAGAGGATATATTTGAAATCAATTAAAGTATCTTTAAGTCGAGTAATATATTCAATTATAACCCCTAAGGGTAATTTTCGAACTGGTGTACATGCTTTAAATGATTTAGAACACCTTATTTTGTATTTTTTTACTGTGTAACATGTTTAAAGCATCATTTACGTCAAATGTAATTTTAATTTGAAACTATTTGATTACGACTCTATAAGTATCGTGTTTGGTGGAAGAGGCAGGAAGGTTGGAATAGTATGGACAGCAGTTTTGAGTTTATTAATTTGCATATCTTCTATGCAATGATTTACATTAAACTTTAATGATGAAATGCATTCGTAGCCACTAATTAGAGTTCTTCAACATGCTAACTAAATATGAGTAATGTTTCCTTTTTTGTTGTGTTTTTTAGTCTCTCTAGTACTCTTCTTTTTTTTATTATAGAATTATTTCAATCAAATTATGAATTTTATTATTTGAGCAGCATTGGGACGAGCTATGGGTACTGGACCTACTCTATACAAAGGCATAAAAGATATGACTGAACAGGAGCAAATGAAAGTATTGAGGTCAAGACTAAAAGAAAGGGGGGCTACTTTTTCAGGGGATGTGCCAACTCAGGCGGAAATAAAAAGTGCTGCCCGAAAAAGAGCAAAAAAAGTTGAGGTAAGGCAAATGTTGAATATGATGTTTAGCTCGCAAATCAACTCTTTTGGTTACTGCATTATTCATGGTAGAAAATATGATTATTGAGAAACTAAACCATATATAATACACATTTATATTTATTTTTTTGTTTTTTTCTTCATATACATACGTGAATAAAAAACTTTGAATAAAAAATTTGCTTGAAATGAATTTCCACATTTAACGAATGAACAAAATCGACATATTTTATCCAAATTCAGCTTTAGATTTTTAAATAGAACGAATTCCCAGCAAATTCATTATATCCAAAGCTTCCTGTACATATTTTTCATCTTTTTTTAGATGGACGGTATTGATACAAGCCTTATTATTACAAATGGGCGACGTAGACAGGCAGCACGCGCACCAGTGTATCCTTCAAGTACGAGTGAAGATGATAGTGATAATAGTAGCACTTCAAGCAAGGCATCATCCCATGTCTCCAGTGAGGCAAAACGTTCTAAAACAGCTGATAAGAGTTTGAGTGTAGAAAGTGAAGAAGAAGAAGAATTTGTTGATGATGATGATGATGATGAAGCAGAGTTTGAAGAATAGAATTCGTATTTTTTATAAAACTAGTATTCTCAGCCAACTACATTTTTTCGATACTAGTGAAATAAGGTATACTAATCTAAAAAAATTTTTTTTTCTAGGAATTATTCCTGAAAATATATGAATTTCAAAAGAATTCCATTTATATGCTTTTTTGAAAGATACACTTTATTGGAGTTATACTATTTTTCAGCATTTTGTACAGCATAATTTATGTAAAATCTAGGAAATATTGCAATGCTCTTACTGTAGCATTTTTTGCTGCATGGATATTTTTGGAATTGAATTTGCTGGATGGGTGATAATTCTAACAAATTGTGCCCTTTGGGAGCTTGAAAGAGTGTCTACTGTACTTGTAAAGTGCAAAATTACTTGTGATTTTTAGCGAGCAAAATAGAATTGGCCTTGAAATTTTTGAACATTTTCGACCAAAAAGTAAGTGATGGAGAATCTACAATTCGGCCTAAACAGGCTCGTCTTAAGAACACTTAACTTTTTTCGGCCCTTCATAAGGTGATCTATATATTCATGGCAAAAAAATGTAAAATTATAAGCATTAAAATCATTTTTGATTTTGCAGTTTTGATCTTACAGTAACTCTCCCAATCTTCAAAAAAGGGGTGCAGCTCTAGCACATTTTTGAAGATTATTATGATAAATTTTAAAGCTGTCTCACCATCAAGTATCTTAAATCTTAGCGAATATGCATTTAAATAAAATATATACGTTGGACCTAATAACTTATATGTGTAACTTCCATGGCCTCAAAACTACTTTATGTCACATTTTAGCAACAGAAGAATAATTGATTGACAGAACAGTATTTAATGAATTATTTTTAGGAGACAGAGATGTACGCCATACAGGTTAAGGTGCTTTTAGGTGGGGAGTGGAATTTTGCACCATATAGTACGATACCAAGATATTATTCTGTTACAACAGGGGTAGAACATATAAGTGTTGAGCACTATACGTACAAAATGAGTTTTATCTTGTTGCCAAATAAATAATTTTTACATCAGTTTATTTTTTCAAATATAACAAATACTCAACTACCATGGAGTAGTAGCACTTTCCATTTGCCATTCTCTATAGATCAGTTCTACTATCACCTTCTGACAAGTTATGAAGGCTTACTGAATGAAATCCGACTATCTGATAACTCAAGGTAAACTATTGTTATGCGATTCACTGCCATTACAAACTCCATAATGCTAAGCAATGACATTTGGAAAACTCTGATGAGAAACTGACTGAATCTGCATAACAGGCTCTTTGAGTTCATTTTAATGCCAGCAAAATCTTATGGAGAATGCATGGATTACACACAATTATGAACCATAGCAAATCACTGCATTATATTAATATTCTGTTACTCATTATCAAGCATTTTAAGAAAAAATGTCTACAAGATCATGAAATGTAAGCTTTTATACAGAACTGTAAAAATTATAAACTATAATAAGATATGCAGAAGATTAATATCAACTAGCTTTAATATTTGCTGGATGGAAGAAGAAAGATGCAGTAATATAATATACTAATGTGTACCTTTGTATGGCCAATGAGGCTCAGTAGAGGGGGTGAAGTCCAATGTGTAGCAGAGGACAAACAAAGAGCAAAGCAAGAAAAGTGAAACAAAAATACAAAAGTTATTAAACTTGTTGAATGAGAAAATACACATGACCAAACAAATAAACATGTCCCCGCTTGCTCCTGCGGTATACCCTCTTGAAGTGCCCTTGAAATTGGCTCTCCAGTGAATCTCACTGAATCTTTTACTCCACTAGTAAACCCGTAATTTTTCAATTACAGGCTTGTGATTTTTCCAGAATCAATTGAAGCATCACTTAAAATTAACTTTTGTTACGACTAACAAATTGTATCAAATGTAAGCCAGAAAACCAGAACAATATAACACAGAGATACTATACGTTCAATACTATTTCATTGATCTTAGTTCATGTGTTGACAAGAGTGAATCTTGTCAACATTTTCAACCTATGCTTGCACATACAAACCGAATTAGATCAATATATTTACAAATCCCTGAAAGAATTGTATATAAGTAAACAATACACGGCAAAAACATGTTAGATCCTGACAACTTTGGTGGAAGTAAAGCAGAAAAGTTAAAGGATAGGCCAAATAAAACGGAGTTGCAGGATTGATGACAATTCTAGAATAATATTCAGTTAATTGAAGGTAGAGTTTAAAGTATTGTGATAGAAGGTAAAGTAGAGTTTGAGAATCTGACCATTGTTGAAGAGGTGTTGTGACATAAAACATAAGTAGATAAAAAAGAAGCAAAGAAGTTTCCAAAGAACCATATGGAATACTGTTAGGACCTGATCAGTAATAATTGCATAGACATAACTGATACATGTTTTCTTCATATTCACAACTTCTGAGGATTTGTACTGTTGATTCAAGTATGTATATTGTATAACATGTTGTATATTGTAGTTTGGTTAAAGTTGATTGCATATATCCAGCATTAGATGTTAGTTCATACTATATTGGATCCCAACACTGAGTGTCCAAAATACCTAAAAATATAGTACATGTTTTCTTGTTCAGCCTCTTTTTGCTCCTGCTTATTGTTTTTCTAGACTAATCCTGTTGCCTTTTGGTTCGCGGTATACTGGATAAACCCTTATCCTACATCTAATCTTTGGTTCTATTTTTCATCTCTGATTGGCGTGTGTCTGACTAATATGATGTGGCATTATGTGAGGGTGCAGAGCAAGTGAATTTATCAGAGAATTATAACAAAGGTGTTGACATAAATGATTGGTATTAAGATACAATTGGGATAATAGGTAAAATTTGGTAAAAGAGGAAAAAGGTGAGAAAAAGTATAGGCAAAACATATCTTAAAAATAGGAAAACATAGGCAAACATAGTTGAGCAGTTATGCTATAATAATTTGTAGAGATAGCAGAACCAGCAAATACACTGACCTTGAAGTCATACTCATTGTGCTTATACATCTTGTCAGCAATTATAAAGCTATTGCATAAACTGATATACTCAACAAATGATAGCTGTAACAGTCATAAAGCATGAATACTTAAATTTTTTTTTCAATTACATACTCAAGACCACCTTCATAATTTTGATAATCCTTTCCAGGTTTCATCAAATCTTTCTATTGATCTGATCTGGTTCCATGATTGTGCCTACTGGATATAACTCTCAGTTGTATAATGTTAGAAACATAAAACAACAGAATTGGAAATTGTGGCAGAAATGTGCATATTTATCATGCACTAGTGTTGATAGAAGTGAGCTAACTTCATCAACACAACAAAATATAAAACCCTACTAGAGTCTGTTCAGCCAATTTACTTTGAATGTCATAAATGAACACTAACCGCAGCTATAAAAATAGAGTTAATCCCTAAGGGAGTTAATTCCTAACACATCAACAAATTTTCACAAAATGTTATATCATTACGTTTGATAGATATTATTTCACACTGTTTTCCTAAACTCAAGAATACTGCAAGCTAATCTAGAATATTGAGCTGCTCATTTAAATTTTTTCTCTTGTAGTTTTTTTACTTATATAAGGTAGTGTAAGGCATGCACTGATGAAAGATAAAAAAGAAACTAGAGGTTAATTGTAAGACAAAGACATATGCAATATGCTACAAACAAAAGTGATAGGGTTAGTCTTGGAAAAGAAATGAAAGCAAGAAAAGGTTGGACAAAGAAGCATGCATTTTATTCAAGTGTTTCTCACACTCAGTGTTGGAAACAAATGTAATAAATGGCTAATGCTGGACATATACTATTGACATTAAGCAAACTATAATAAATGAAACATTATGCAAAATGCACTTGAATCTACAGTACAGATCTTCAGGAAATGTGACCATAAAGGAATGCACAAATCAATTACATCCTCATGATTATGACTAATCAGGTCCCAACAGGTAGAAATTGTTCCATTGAGTGATTGTAAGTTAAGTTAGTTTTCTTTCTGATTGTTGATAAGCTTGTTTCTGTGCAAGTTTTGTAGTAAATGAAGGAACATTTCTTCAATGCTTTGTATCCAAGTAACCTTTGCTCATTTTTGAAGAAAATCCTGCCATTGTCAACATCATTAGAATATCAGGAATTATTTTCTTTTTTTATAGTGTCTGAATGAGGTATTTTGAAGCCTTCAATGGTAGCTAGCATACCCACATCATTTTTAGTTTTATTGAGTGTTTGATATTTGTTACTTACAGAAATTATTTGCTTTATTACTACTAATGAGAAAGCATGCTCTTCATGATTGCCTTTAGAAAACAAGTCACTTTTGTAGCTTTTTACTGAATCATTTGCTTCCAGAATATTAGTACTAGTCTTATGATTTCTGTCCTTAATTAAGAAATATTATATCACTTAAAGCATTATTATATATGTTTTCTTCAAATTTGGCACTCCTTTCTTTCTGTATGTTTATCAACAAATTGTCAGTTCTCTTCTTTTCTTCTGCTTTATCTTCATCAGCATCAAACTAAAAGCTGCCATTCACAATGATATTCCGGAAATGTGGCAATTCTTTTGAGTCCATGAGGATATGTTATGTTACATATGTTTCATCAGATTTATTAGAATTTCATATATATATTAGGATATGGAAATGTTTTGATATGAAGGTATGAATTAAAAAGTTTGGCTCCATGTACTGATGGGACTCAACTCTTTTATGTTCTGCCCCTGTTGCTGCAACAGAATAATATCTCGGTATTGTACCATATGATGCAAAATTCCACTCACCGTTTAGATGCCTTCGTTGCAGCAGTCAGCTAATCTAGAAATGTGAGATTAAAAGTTTTCGGCTCGAAATGGGGACATGCGTGGACCTGTGTACTATGTTGGTCATAGTGTTTTGTCACCTTCGTCATAATTTATATTCTATTTTCAAAAAAAATTTTTTCCCTTATAAATTTTCGAAATGTATCTTTTTTAGCATTGATTGAAAATGACATTTTAGATGACCGACTAATCACTAAATTATTCAACATCTAAGTTACTTGTCACTGTAATTTCCTCCAAATAGACTGCAAGTGCCAAATTCAATAAGAGAGCTTAATGGCGTCGATCAATAGCCAAATCTTCAATAGAAACTCGTGCGCATTGCGTGAGAGGTTTCATTGTTCTCCGTTATTTTCTCGACGGATGTCCTCAAAGCAAAATTTTCATAGCACTGATTCGGATAGAAAGCGAGGCTCAGGGATCGTACTTTTTGGAATATTAGTTGGCAGCACCGTAGGTTTAGGAAGCTGGCAACTCTACCGATATAAATGGAAAGTAGACCTTATCCAAGAGCGCGACGAAAAGCTGAAACGTGATTCTTTGGATCTCTCATTCTTCAGAAAAGTTCCAAATGTGAAGGAAATATTAGGCCGTCGCATTCATGTCTCTGGTGTCTACGATCACTCTAAAGAAGTTCTTGTAGGTATTGATATTAAAAGTAATTTAAAATATTCCATATTTTTCTATGCACAATAATATTTAACAAATAGTCTATATGATATAAGCTCCTATAGAGAAAAATATGTGAGTGAATCTGTAAATTATAACCAAATTAATATTTTAAAATACTATGACGACAATTTTATACTAGTTCGTTTGAAAGCAAGAAATATTTGAATAAAAAATTTTCCATTGCATAATGCCACATTCTTTTCTGTTGGTATTTTAAAGGATGAAAATCCTCCCATCGGGTTTTACAGAATCTTGATGAAAGATCAAGGAATAAGAGTAATGGAATATTAATGAAAGCCTGTATTTAAAAGCATGGTTAGAACATTTATTTATACTTATCTTTTAACCCTTTACAGGACCAAGATCAATGCCAAAATCTTATGAAAACAGAAAAAGCTCTGGTGTCGGAATGGCTACAAACCCAACAGGTTTCTATGTATTAACGCCGTTAGTACTATCGGATGGATCAACGGCTATTGTTAACAGAGGCTGGGTGCCGCAAAAAATTGTTTCCTGGGAAAGACCAACTGGTGTAACTAAAATTGTTGGAATACCAAGAGAAGGAGAAAAAGTTTGTACAATCAACTATACATTACTTGTTTAGCAATGCATAAGATATGTAACGTAATATTAATTTACCTAGAACACTTTAATCCTTAAACTGTACAGAAAAACTTTCTAATGAAACCAGTTTTTGCGACTTCCTCTGAAATTTTATGAATTATTTGTAGAAAGTCAGCTTAATAAAGCATCAATTAGAATTATTTCATTTTTTGGTGTTTGTTTGTTGGGTCATAAGTAAATCGTTTTTTTTGTCTTACCTTAAAGAGATTAGATCATGTTAAAGGTTTGTTAAAATATTTTTCATAAATAAAACAGTAAAATCTATGAAAATACTGTGCTTTAATGTTGGGTGGGTAATTTGTTTCTTTACTAAATTTCATATACTAATAAAGTGAAAATTTGGCTGGTAATTTTTTGCTGTTTCTCATTGGTCTATCAAAAATCTACCAGAACGATATTCAAAATTTCTGGATATTGTCATATTTCAGTAAATAATTTATGGCTACTCTAAGAACAATATTTTGCTCCGCATGTATTTCATGATTGGACCTAATTATTAGCCTATTTCTAGAGGATTTTTAAATGTGATTTTAAAATTTTTATAATTTTTGAATTTTGCATGCAGCCTAATCGGTTTTCACCTGTTCATGATCTGTCGACTAATAAACTTATGTGGATTGATTTACCTTCTTTGATCAAACTAATGGGTCTTGACAACGAACATTCTCAGTTATTGATTGATGAAGCAGTTGATAACAGTGTTGGCGATGAGCAACACCGTTACCCACTTGCTAAGCGAATAGCAGATATTGAGCAGTTTTATGTTACTCCGGAAACTCATCTCATGTATGCTTGCACGTGGTTTTCCCTTGCTGCATTCGCTACTGCAATAACCATAGCTCGATTTAAAAAAGGACACCGACTGAGAAAGATTCGATCGAAATTACCAGAAGCAAACAGTTTCAATTAAAATTAAGGTATGCGATGTAATATTTCACTATTGAATTTATGAAAACCTTTAAATTATTAACATGAAAAGTGGGAATTCGACATGATAAATTCACATATATGAAAAATACTCCTAAGAGCTACAATCAAGAAACTTCTAGCAATTTTTTGCGCAAAAATTATTGAAAAATGCCATTTTGACCGACTGCAACGCCTCCGTCATCGTACTTGGGGCTTTTCGAGGGTTGGGGAAATCTGATGATCCACTATGATGATTATGCAGTTTTGTTTTTCTAAGATCAAAGAGTTACAAGCATGTTTTAAATATAAAATTATTAATGAAATCCTGCATAGCTCACAAAGAATCCCACCCAAAACAAAAAATTGTCCTTGTGCAACGAGCAAATCAAGTTTTTATGGTAAAAATCTTCAAACCAAGTATAGCTTTCTTTTCTCTTCTTGGCTCAGTTAACTAACTTTCTCAATTCCCCTCTAAATGAAAGAAAGACATTTTTTCCAAAAAAGTCGCATCTATTAAGTTTTTTTTTTCATCTCGAAATTTTCTTTCAACTGTTATTTACAGTTTTGCAATGGGCTTATATCGATATGCCAAAATATTTTGTCAGCGAAAAATAAGGGCAGAAGGCGGTAGTACCGTTTTATAATAAAAAGCTCCTGTAAGCGCTGGCAGAATATTTCAATGTTAGAAGACTAAAAAATGAACATTTCACATAAAAACTTGGAAGGATAATCATGTCTTCTAATGGCAAATTCTATGAACTAAACTTTACATTTCTTCTCAGAGTCCGTTCTCATAGAGCTTCCAAGCTTCTTAATGCTCCAGTGTACATTTTGTGAGGCTAAGCGTAATACATGGTGTTAAGCGATGCTATAATAAGTCTTTCTGAGACATGAAAACATTTTCATCTATATAAAATGTTAGCCTTCATTTGTAAGCACTTTTTGAAATTTGATTTGCCCATTTCAATAATAGAAATAATCAGTTTCCAGTTGTTCAGCGTTTAGTACAAAGGTTAATAATAATTATAATTTGAAAAAACATGATTTTGGACTTTAAGAATAGTAATCGTAATAAAACCTGAATGGATTCATTTAAAAAATGAACGAAGGTGAAATTTTAAAAAATGCTGCCAAAATACAAGCCATTAGAGAAGCATAGGAATAAAAATTCTTTGCCTTCTTAAGGTGATAGATTCATTCACGCAATTCGAAACTCTTAGAATGTTTTATACATAACAAAATCTCAATAATTGACAGTATCATCAATGATCTCATTGCTACAATTTCGCGGAACGTTTACAATATATGTTTATGAATTGTCATATTATATGTCCGTGTTTTAAGCTCACAGTGATTCACTAGAATATTTGCCTTGAATTCTACCCTCGAATAATCATAGGCTTTTTGTGAGATTTCACAGTACACTACTTCGGCGAGTATAATAAATGACACTGAGTAGTAAAAGCTTTTTTCCATCCCTATCCGGTTCGTGCCATGGAGTTATTCCTCTCTGCGAAATGGTTGTAGTTGAGAAATACAAGGACTTTCTGAATTGAAATGCATTTCTTACATACAGTTTTTTTGCTGTAGCTCTGGATCTATATTACTAGAATTTGTAAATCAGAATGACTACTCTGTATGAATGTACTATAAATATTCTATATATTGCTTTAAAATGATGTACACATCGATTACGTCATGAAGCAACAGCTAATAGTTTTAAATAGAGTCATTTTTGGTCTTTCAATGGAGCTTTCTGAAATATATAATTTTCCATGTATGGCAGGCTGATGGCGCTATTACTACCACGTTCATTAGCCAAGAAAAATATTAGTCAAAGAGGCTAACATCCACTGGCCTTAATTCCATGTCAATCTATCCAAAAGTATCAATTTAAATATCATCAAAAGGTCTGATTAGGTATTGAAAACCAGCTCGTGTTCCCATATTTGGAGCACTTGAAATGCCAAGATCATTCTCTGTGTAAACCTCTTGAGATGCAGATGTAAAAATACATTCTGGCTTTTGCTCTTCCATTGCACATTGAAAAATGATGATCTCAACCTGCATTGATAGGCACTCTGCAATCCAAAATTGTTTAGGACTTGAAGAGTGTAGTAATGTCATCTTGATTATAATAAATAATTAACAGTGCATGCCTAAAAGTTGAGAGCTTGATATATCAAAAAGGCTTGAGAAGACATTGTAGTCACTACAATAAGACTTTATGATTGAAATGATATGTAACTTTTTTGGTTTACATTCATTCACATGCTTTTATTTTAACTACATGAAGCAGTGAACAAAGCATTTCACTCTAGATTTAATACTAAATTTTGATGGTAAAACTTCCTTAGTAAAGATTTTACTGCTAAATGTTATTTGATACTATACTGCTGGTATCCAAATCAGTATGGAGTAGAAGAATTTTTTGGAGTTTTCATCATTTGCAGTTGCTTGTAGATCAAAGAAATCCTTGTCAAATATTTTCTTTTTTTAAGATTAAATATTCATGTATGAATTATATAGTGGTGTCAGCAGTGAACGCATATCAGTTTAGCAACTGGTTTCTATAATAGATAGAATATCTTGTGTTTTAGATTGTATCATAACAACTCTAATCTAACCCTCAAATTGATTTACATTAGAACTTGTCAACTTTCAGTCATTCAAATTGTAATCAAAATGCAGCAAGTACTATTTAACTTAATATTTTTTATGCAGGTAGATGGACATTGTACACTAGAAATGAGATAGACTGTAACTCAGCAAAACTTGACAACCTAGTAATAAGTAATACATCTATTGAACCTGCATTATACAAAAAATTATGACTGCAAGAGAGGTATTGCATATACTATGAAAGTGTTCTTGGATTCAGAATTGTAAAAAAAGAAAATCAAAGGTTTATAATAAGTAAACTAATGAGTAATCTATTTAGAAAAAAAATTAATATCTCAGAGCACTCAATTGCATTTTTTTTCTTTTTTTCTCTGTACTCAAACATTTTACTTATATTTTTGGATAGTATCAGTTGTAGCAAATTCCTGAATGCTATCATCTGAGTTTGGGTAGTTTTTAACTCTATAAACTTGATTTCTGCATGGTGAAAGTATATTGCATAGTTGATATAAACTTGACTCTGTATCAGATTGAAGATCTTAATATCAGCACTAGGTTCAGTAGGCTCAAAGTTGCATAAAATTTAGCCAGTATTTATACTTTCTTTTAACTACAGAAATCTTCAGGAGTTACAGAATCAGCAAGTTTGTTATTTCAGGGATATTGTCAGAAAATGATTTGTTACACTGTCCATTTATAATTGCGCCCTATTGTGTTCTTGACTATATGTGCATAATGTCATCGTATGAATTTGCAAATCTTTTGTGCGAGTTGTCAAGATTCATTCTCGGCAACACATGATGAAAAACTAACTATATATACTATCGTACGTGCATTCTGTCTGGCATTTTCAGTTTATTATCAGATTCCTAGCTTACGTGTGTGATAGATAAACCTAGTCCTTACGTACACTATAAACATTGTTTTTATTGGCCTTTGTAAGCACTTGTAGACTAGCCCAGTATGAGACCAGCAATTATACATTGTATCAATATTCTTATTTTTCGTGCAAGCAGGGCCAACCCATTGTTGCAATTGATGTCTATGTTACCCCAAGAATTATTTCTCAAAACAAAGGTCACAGGTAGTGAAGGAAATATTTACAAGAAACTTCTTTTCAATGAAATAGATGCAAAATTTGTTCCGAAATATTCCATTGAGTCTAGTATACAAAAAATTTGCAGTTTTTTGAAATAATACTTAGAAGATAGCTATTTGTCAGCATACACATGTTGCAATCTTGATATTGGTTTCAGAGGGAAAAAAACTAGGTTGACAGTTAGGCATTCTATTATGTTAGTTACAACATAAGTAACTTTTTGTTTTACATTACAAGTCTCAAAGCTTCGAAGTATTAACCAACAATTCTTCATAACTCAATTGATCTATGAACCTACATAGTATTCTACAGGCTTCAATAAAATTTTAAAGACATCAGTATTTCAAAATGTAAAAAAAATTTTCTAGACGTACAGGAAAGACATCCGCGGATAGCACATAATTTGACGTTCAATTGTAGTTCAAGATAATATCGTTTATTGTTCTTTAGCATATAGATGTCTACAATGTTCCCAGAAGTATGACTCAAACAAAAGGTCACTGTAACGGAAACACAAACCGATAACTATTTTTTCAAATAAATAGTCTCAAAATTTAGCATGATCTTTCATTAGGAACAAGAAAGAAAAACTCTTTTCATATATATTTAGTTTCTCTTCTCATAATAGTGGCACTCTCCTAAATCAATTATAACATGCGTAGGGAGCAAATTTCCAACATCAATAAATTTATTTTTAGAAAATATCCAAAAATGTATGCAGAATCAAAATTTAAAAAATCTGGAACTATGAATCCCAAGAATCATGTAATTGTTCGATATTGCGGGAAATATTAGCACTTTAAATCCTTATCGAAGGTAAAAATAAAGAATAAGTGAATCTCAAAGACCAAGCATATGATAGATAACAAAAAATATACGTATTTTACTTGAAAAAAAGGCACGTATTTCATAAAACGAACGGTAAAAACATCAAAATCTACCTATCAAAACAGAGGGAAAATGATTGCTCAAATCAAATTTCCCACGATTTTCAGTGGTTTTTCACTAAAACTGTTACGATTTTTCAGTTAGCTTGCAACTGGATTCGTCTTCAATATTCAATGGACAGAATTCCATCATGTCGCTGTACATCATCTAAAAGATAAGAAAATTGCAAAAATTTAAAAGGTGAAGCCATATACGATAGAGTAGGGCTTCTATTCTAGCGGTTCTTATATTCAAATAAATAGAAACACTTCCGAAATGCGTATTTTTGGAATTCTTTCAGTACAAGTGCTAGTGATTATGTTCTGAGGAAGATGGTAGTACTAATTCCGAAAAACACAGTGTCGATAACACTGCAAAAAATGAGATTGCTAAAAGTATTATGAACAAAACATACCTTTTGTAAGTCTTCTTTTGGTATATCTCCACTGCCAAAAATTCTTTCATATTCAAAGTCAAATGGCGTATCGCAAGAAGGCTCTTCCATTTGACCGTGTAATTCCGACAAATAACTATGTTCCAATGCTTCATCCACTGTAATCCTCAACTCAGGATTGAACCCGAGCATTTTTTTAAGTAAATCTATAGCCAGTGGGTTTGTCTCTGGGTCGAAATAGGACTCTAATGGCTTTGAACTTTTTCCTGCCCCCCTATTCAAAATGGCTTTTCGGGCGGCTGGATGAGTGACAAAACTAAGTTCGTCTTCGTCTGGCATACCCATGATCTGTAAGTTAACATGCCAGTTCAGTTCAGTTCAGTTCAGTTCAGTTCAGTTCATATAAGAGAATTATAAAAATATATATGAAGTAGATTTGAAAAATAATATTTCGATAATTAGAAATTTGAATTTGTGCGTTAAGCCACAGATAAATGAAATTGCAAGAATTTTAGAAGTTTTACTAACGTTTTCATTCTTCTTACTATGGAGTACATAATTACAATTTTTTAATACAACACTGAATTAAGCCCTTGCAAATCCCCCAAAAATAATAAGAACCTCAGGACAGTATCTAGCGTGGGTAATTTTGAACCAGAGAAATGTCAATTGCGGTTAGTAAAATCAAGCAAATCATTCTAAGGGTAGTTGACAGATCATTAGTTTTCCATTGCTTTTCTTATATATTGGATTAGCCCAAAAAATTTGCAAGATTTTCTTGATTTTTCTATCTGACCGGAAATTAGAAAAAATCAAGAAATTTTATTGCAATTTTAGTGAATGTAAAATTGTATTGATGAATTTTACGAGTCAAGTTTAAAATTAATTTACAGAATAGCGTTTCATGGAAATTTTTCATATTGTTTCATTAATCCATCTGACTGAAGTTAAGAAGCAGATTCAAATCTCAGTATGTTGAAAAATAGGTGAAAGTAGAGAATAAGCCATTAAATTGTGTTTAATTACCTTTAACTTTCTGGAAATTATCCTAAAATATGATTATCGATAAAAAAGAACTCATTTTGAGCTGAAAAATTACTAGAGCATATGTTTACCCTTCCAAATTCTCTTTGTTAGTGATATAATAATTGTTCGTGAAATCATTATTTCTTTAGCTATTTATTCTGAAAATACACTAAGAAAATGGATCTTACTAACATTTATCCTCATTTTTACAGTAGCAATAGCCATTGTTCTTAAAATTCTTCCTTGTAAATGACCCACATATTCAACTGATTTTCTGAAAAATTAATCCTACTAAAACTTGTCGACTGTGTAGTGACTCGTTAGTGACTTACCGATACGATTGTTTCTAGTTGATGGGTAGGATTATGTCCTTGAAAAAAAGGATGCCTACAAAGCATTTCTGCAAAGATACACCCGACACTCCATATATCAACTGTTTTACCATAATGTGAAGAATCGCATAGTAGTTCTGGAGCTCGGTACCATCGTGTTACGACATACTCTGTTAATTCATCTTGGTACTCTAATTCGACACCACGGGCCAAGCCAAAATCGCATATGGCTAAATCGCAGTTTGCGTTAACTAGTAAATTACTAGGTTTCATATCGCGGTGTAAAACATTTGCAGTGTGAATGAACTTCAACCCTCGTAAGATCTGGCAGAATAATCACGAAAAGATATGAAATATAAAATTTCTTAATTATATTAGATTCTTAAAAAGTACTTCAACCACGATGTAACTGAATTTCAGTAGTCCACTAAAAAATGTTCAATTACCACTACACAGTCATTAACTCTTTATCAAAAAATGTTGTTTACTTTTATATAATTATTCTAAACATTTATTTGTCGGGGTAATTTTTTTAACTTGACTAGCGGAGATTATTTTTGGCATAACTTTTTTCTAGTACATTAAGTTCCATAAAACTAAAAGGAAAAATATTTTTTTCCTTAAAGAAACAATAGTAATTACTAGACTCTTCCAGAATCAATTTTATATTAATTAAACTGCAGAGCTACACCAGTCTTTAAAAAATTTATTTCAATTTGATTGGTGGTTTAAGCTATTTCTCAGTGGAAATTTTTATTGAAATGCAAATAGTTTAAAGATATGTAGTTTTGTTAAAAGGCATATTCGATGGAAAACTTACTTGATACAAAAAATACTGAAAATGCTGATCCGTCAATGGCTGTCCGCTCGAGATAATACGATCCATATCGCTCTCCATTAGATTCGTAACAATGTACACATCCTTAAAGTCTGTTGTATTCGGAGGGAGGCACATGATATCAATGATGTTGATAATATTTTCATGGCCATCAAAATGCCGAAGAAGCTTGATTTCTCTTAAAATTCGCTTCGCGTCGACGAGATCGTTAAAGACATCACCAATTTTCTTTATCGCTACCTCCCTTCCATCAATCGAATCCTCAGCTGAACAAACGAAGCCATATGAGCCATCACCAACTGGCTTTAAGTTTCTGTATCGAACATCAATCTGAAATGTCTCACGCCCTACTACCACATCATAATATTCTCTCTCCCAGACCTCGCCCATTTGATTATTGTTAGTAACCTCGCTTTTAAAAAGGAATCTAGCAGGATTAAAAGAAGATATAACTAAATTTCACACAAGCACTAGAATTGACTAAAAATTAAAGCAATGAAGTTGAAATGTTGCAGGAACAAAAAATGTTTCATAATGAATTGACAAGATATAAGTAGTAACTTGGCTTCCATAACAGAAATTTCTTGACTAATAGAAAAAGCTCAATAGTACTAGAAGATTAAGCCGATTCTGAAAATGATCCGAACCTTCAAGAAATCCTAGTCAGATTACTTTTACAAATCAGAGCAGCCAGAGCCTCGTTTTTCTTTTAGCCGAGTATTAGGGTTGAATAATTCTGCACACTAAAAGAAATTTTGACGGTTTCGAACTTTGACACAAATTACTGGGGGGGAGGCTGAACAATTTTAACATTTGCACTACCGTAGGGCGACCAAAATCTTGTACCACCAACGGAAAGGTCAATATTTTTCTTTTTCAATCAACAGAAAGAACCTTTCCGTATAATGATTCAAATAATTGAATATTGACCCTTTCAATTGTGGGGGGGGGAGCTGGTTGTTTGTCACTACATGGCGCATTCAGGAACATCACGGATTGATAACAAATCCAAAAAAGATTTGTCAAAACCGAAAGTGACTTTTGTGCATTCGGTTTCAAACTGCACACTGCACACTGCACACTGCACACTGCACACTGCACACTGCAAACAATAAATCATACCAAGAAACCACATGAGTGCATGCCAGAATTGAAAAAAACTAAAGCACCAATCTATATGCCTGCATCATCTTTATATGAGGCTTTGTATACATTATCAGCACAATTTGCTGTACTTTTACAGAGATACAATTGCAAATTATGTAATTAAGGATATAACTGCACATCCAGGTCTCCACTCAAGTACCACCTTAGGTATCATAAGTACATCTGCACTCTGTTAGAACATGTCCCTTCGACTCCTACCACTGTCACTACTCTTATAATATCTTTGCAAACTGTTTTTTCTGCTTTGTCTTCTACCACTAATTCCTTTTCCAGTCCTAAATCTGTCATTCACAACCAGGTCCTTACTTCTTTCCTGGCTTCTCTTGATCACATATATGGGGCTAACAAACCTACCTTGCGTCAAACACTGCAGGAGGTACAAAATGAAGTGGCACAAACAATCAGTACAATGGCCAACTGCTGTGCTACAGCAAATGCCTTGTATTCCTGTTCCTGGACATTTTCTTTATGTTCTCAAATTGCAACTTATGTGCACAATCATCATCTCATGATGGCAATGACCAAACTTCTCAGACACAACAGGAGGCTATTTTTTACAACTTCAAAACTATATATCTCAGTGACAGTATGGTAATTATAATTTACTTTGAAATGAAGCCTGATTATCTCCAAAGAATTTTTTTAGTAATGTGAGAACTCTTATTCTAGGTGCTTCAGCTTCAGCAAGCCATTCAAAATGTCCAGGAAAGAAGATATTCTAAAGCAGTAGACTCTCAACTGTCACTAGGACTGACTATTTCTTCCAAATTTACTTTACTAGCTCTCCTACTTAAGCATCCTGATGTGGAACTACCAATAATATCAAATGATCTAAATCTTATTACAGGTGCCTTGCAGATTAAATTACCTCAGATTATATTTGAAACTTTCTTACAGGTTCTGTATACAGGGCATCTGGTTCTTGACCTCTACTTTTCAAGGATATTACCACCTGTTCTATTCCTCATGTGGCTTATTCTAACTTGCCTGCTTTAGCCTACTTTGTTAACATTATGGTAACTGGTAGTACTAGTCCTTTCAATTACACCACATTTGGTATGTGCTTCCCTCATTGCTTTGAATAAAAGGTGTTGAAATACACCTCGCTGCGATAGGGAATTTGCTGGTTGATATCAAAATGCTACTTGTAGTTGTTTCACCATAACTCCTGGGCATATTTTGAATCTTTAAAAGTTGGAGTGTCAACTCCAGGAAGTGCTAAGGCAACCTTTTATGCAGTTTAACATATCTGTGATTCACCAAACTTTTCATCATCCCCTATCCTGCGCAAAGTTGATTTTTCAAGCATATTTCTCCCAAAAACCTTTATGTTTATGGACCATACCATTCATAGTGTGATAGACATTCAGTGGTATGATCTATTGGGTCCTTTGCTATTTTAATTTATCCTTTACACAGTTATTGAATATTATAAAAGGAAGTTCCTTACTTCACCTAAATGTATGGTACTTAGATGATAGTGTATTTTTATGTGCTTTTTTTATGTTTGCCAAACTCTTTGTATTGTTCAACAATTGGGCATTCTAATGGTTTGAGTTTAAATCATGCCATATGTGAACTATGGTGGCTTTCAAGTACTCTCTTAGTAGAGTTTCCTTTCAAATTCTAGCAAAAGATGGTGAAATATCACTTTTTTGAGTTTCTGTGGGCTTTCTTCCATATAAAGTTGCTCTTGGACTCTAAAAAACAATATCCAAATATTGTTTAAAATTCTTGGATAAAAACAATCCAAAAACTAAACTTGCATTTTTTATGGATATGTAAGTGCATACAAAAGCACATGTTTTGTGCATGCCCAATATCTGACATTGTTCCTACTATCCAGCATTTTGATATGGCCCTCTACAAAAAATTACTGTAAATATTATGTGTTTTGGCTATATAAGAACTTGGCAACATGCTTCACTTCCAATTCATCTTGGTAGCTTGGGATTATTTTGAGCTGAGGCGATCAGTAGTCCAGCATATTTTGGTTTTCTTGCCTTTACCAAGTGTCTCATTTGCACCATCTTTCAAGATATTTACCCTCCTACACCTCATCTCTCAGTTCTCTTGCATTAAAATAGCCACTTCAATATCACTGGAAAGGTGATTGAATTTGAGGATATGATTGATCAATGTTGTATCCTGAAATAACTGACTAGATTGTCATCTATCTGTAAGAATCCTCAAATACACCGTTACGCATTCAAATGGAACAGAAAACATAACCAGAATATATTTAGAATAGTGTATTAAACAAATTCCA